>LR812520.1:49348089-49406463 GCA_903798195.1 Danio kyathit | reverse complement strand
CTTTTCAGATAAAAATGATTGCTCATTTTCATTCCAAAATACATGATGAACTGACTTATTGAAATGTGTGCAATAATTCCAAGCGAATGTAAAATATTTACGCCTTCCTTAATATTAATTATTCGTGGTCAAACTTCGAGAAGTGGATGGTTTTAACAATATTAACTTAATATTTACAATATTAATTATTATTTTTCTGAAAAGTGTTTATTAAAGGGCCATGAATAAACATAAACAAAGAACATTGATCACACACTTACCAAATCCGTAGAGACAGTACTATTAACACTAACTGGAACCGCATCTTTTTTTAAAAGGAGACGAGTGGCAAATCCGGATTTCACCATTATAGATGTGAAAAGCTCTCGGGTAAAAAATGTTCCTTACAAATGGATTTTTGTTGCGTGTTAGCAGACCACTGTTATCCACACGTGGGTCCATACACAAGCTCTCATCATGGGGAAATGGAAACAAAACCTTCGTTGCGACACATTTATAAACGCAACACTGATGACCCATGTCTCTGAACAATTCTTCTTCTTCTACTTGTTTGAATTACGATTGGCAACATAACGTGGCGTCTCTCTGAACACTGTAACAGGTAAAAGTAGTCTTCGAAGCTATATCATGCATATCAATGAAGTTGTATCTAGTTCACAATAGAGCGCGCTGATTGGTTCGAACCAAGTCTTTCTCATGAATTAATGAACAGATGTGCTGAAAACTCAATGAAGTCACTTTGTCAAATAACGGCTTGTTTTTTTTTATCGTTTTTATTTCAATAAATTTATTTGAAATTTTATTTTAATGTTTTTTTCAATATCCATTTCTAAAAGGAAAATCCAATGACCGAAAGATACACGGAGCGTTTACACTAGTGCATTTTCATTTTTAAAACAACATTTTAGAATGAAAACGCATCTCATCCAGAGTGGCATTTTATTGAATTTTAGTAAAACATTTTTCATCCACACTATACAGATTCAAACACATTATAGGTGACCATTCACACTGTACATCTGTACTTGCAGTCTATCAGTTGCATAAAGGTCATATAAAAGGCAATTAAAGAATCATGAAACCATATGCAATAGTCCAAATGACCAATCAGAGAGGGATTATGGATAGCCACGCCTCCATTTTCAAGTTTGCATTTCATGCAATCTATCCTGAAGCAGAAAAACAAAATGCTATGTTTTTGTGGGTCAAATATGCTGGAATAGTGTGGATGCCAGGTGTAGCCATATGCGTTTTAAAACTAAAATTGCACTAGTGTAAAAGGCACCATAGTTTGGGGAGTAAATCTACTAATTATCCTCCTCTATGCATGAATACTCTTCAAACTAATGTTACAACTTCACCTCAAATGACTTCATGTTCACTGGTCTTGCTTTTTTCTGGCATGTCCAGAGCTGTTCAACTGGTATAATCTGTTTGTGAGAGCATGCGTATCTCCAAATTCAGTTATAATTTTGTCTTTTTTTTGCACACGATTAGTTTTGTATTAATATTAAATCTAAATATTTTGGATTATTATTATTATTATTATTAATATTATTATTATTATTATTATTATTATTATTATTATGCTAAAACACCTATTAAATCTAAATATTATTATTATTATTATTATTATTATTATTATTATTATTATTATTATTATTAATATTATTATTATTAATATTATGCTAAAGAAACACCTATTAAATCTAAATATTTTGGACTTTATTATTATTAATATTATTATTATTATTATGCTAAACAAACACCTATTAAATCTAAATATTTTGGACTTTATTATTATTATTATTATTATTATTATTATTATTATTATTATTATTATTATTATTGGGCTAAACAACCACTTATTAAATCTAAATATTTTAAACCTTTATTGTTATTTATTATTATTATTATTATTATTATTATGTTAAACAAACACATATTAAATCTAAATATTTTAGACCTTTATTGTTTATTATTATTAATTTTATTATTATTATTATTATTATTATATTATTGTACTAAATCAACCTTTTATAAATCTAAATATTATTTTGGCCTTTATTATTATTACTTTTATTACTATTATTATTATTATTATTATTATTATTATTATTACTAAAAAACACCCCACAATTACACTAGAATTGTTAGTTTCCTTCAAATGTTTAGAAACTTTTAAAAAATCAGTATTCTTTGAATAAGCAGCATTTCCAACCAATGTGTTTACAACAAACAAAAGTGGCACTTCCTGGAAAACTGCTTCAAATGATTCGTAATAAACATGGAAGCTGCTGCAGCAAGAGGAAACAACTTTAGATCTAGGTTCCTACATAATAAATGACATCCACTATAAACGACACACACAGTACAACACACAGTAACAAATGCTGTCAGGCAGTCTTATATTTGGGTGGCTGTTGTTTGGAAGGTCATTTAACAAATCATGTTCAGGCTTTTAAGAATATTTATCAATGAATAATCTGTTGATTAGTCCAGTTAACCAATCACATGATCTGTTGCTAATTAATTTGGTTTATTTAATATGTTTAATGTCTACCTTAAAATACTTTTCACGAATCTTGCCGATTTCATCCAGCAGTTTTATGGGGTATTCCAAAATACTCATCAAAAGATGTGATGCTGTATGTGATTAAACTTTAAAACATTTAACCAGAAATTAAAAATCTGTCAGCGTTTGCTCAGTTGTTCCAGATTGTCTGCTTTTAAACATTCTTCACAATATCTTCTTTTGTGTTTAATTAAAAGAAAGAAACTAAAGACATTTGGAACAAGTGAAGGATATTTAAATGGTGACAATTTTCAATTTTGGTCAAACTTCTCTTTAATCAGTTTATCTTATTTAATTAGTTTTTCCAAAGGTTATATTCAAATCTATCATCTTTGGCCTAAAATATATCTACAATCCTTTCTTCTGGTTAAATCTTCTCCATACACTATAAATCTGTACCCTTTTCACACTACTTTTAACGCAAGTCACATCGACAGTAACTTTCTCTCCCCCGGATAAGCATGATGCTTAATGTTTTAAGTATATTTGACTGTCATTTACAGAGTTTTGTTGTTGTATGTTTGCAGGGAACATCAGGACCTGATCCTACAACTGTCTATGTGGACATGAGAGCACTGAGACATGACAGGCAAGACAGGCAACACTCTCACACACTAATCAGATGTATCAGTATCCAAAAAAAAGATGCTGCTAAAGGGACAGAATTGGTACAGATACACAACCAGGTCAAAAGCAGACCCTTAACATTAAAATCAAAATTTAGAAATGAAAGTGTACAATATTTATTTTGCTAGTGCACATTGTTTTTCTCTTTATGTGAACAGTTAATCTGTGCAAGTTAATTCACTGTAAAAAAAAAAAAAAAAAAAGTTTCTTTTGGTAATCTTCAATTACAGTCTGACCATATTCTCCTGCATTTGGAGTGGCGGTGCTTTTCTGTTGGCATCAGTTTAACGGCTCCAGCCACAGTATTTTTAACCCTGCCCCTCTTAATGCTAGTTTGCTACTAGGGAATGATGCTCAAAAGAAAGCCCCGCCCCCCCTACTCAATAATCTGTTTCAGTTGGAAGTACGTCAACATACTGAAATAAAAGTCTCCGCAACCTTCGGTACAAATGCACTTTATTCATTCATTCATTTTTTTTCAGCTTAGTCCCTTTATTAATCCGGGGTCGCCACAGCAGAATGAACTGCCAACTTATCCAGCATATGTTTTACGCAGCAGATGCCCTTCAAGCTGCAACTCATCTCTGGGGAACACACATACATTCACACACATACGCTACTGACAATTTTTGCTTACCCAATTCACCTATACCACATGTCTTTGGACTTGTGGGGGAAACCGGAGCACCTGGAGGAAAACCCACGCGAACGCGGGGAGAACATACAAACTCCACACAGAAATGCCAACTGACCCAGCCGAGGCTTGAACCAGCGACCTTCTTGCTGTGAGACGACAGCACTACCTACTGCGCCACCGCGTCGCCTACATGCACTTTAAATACATTTAATATACATAAAATGTTGTTTGATGAATTTTGATTGATTTCATCAACAAGGGCGCAGTGTTAAAAGATGTAACTAAGTATGATATACTATTTACTATTTAGTTATTTTACACCTTTGTTATTATAAAAAAGTGGTTCTATTTTTAAAAATATTTTAGTTGTTTGCCATTTCTTGTGTGCTTGCAGGGTGAGACTGGTTGAAAGAGGGTCTCCACACAGTTTGCCTCTCATGGAATCTGGGAAGGTTAGTAAGGTCTTGTTATTTAGATGCGTTTTGATTGATCACATATAGACAGACTATTTACACCTGGTGTTTAATTCATTTCTTTTGTCCACTTTCCAACACTTCTCTGATTTATTTGATGGGCTATATTTGTTTAGGGTTTTTTTTGCTGATCTTTCAGTCTTAATATTGCAAAACAAACTCACAAGGTTTACCTATGAACAAAAAAGGGCACCTTCAACAGCGAAGGGTTTGTGTTTGAATCAAAACTGGTAGGAGAACATTGTGCTCTTTCATATTTTTGTACTGTGATTTAAAGGGACAGTTTACACAAAATAAAAAGTCTGTCATTTACTCTTACTTCACTTGTTCCAAAGCCATTTGGCTTTCTGTCTTTTGTTGAACACAAAAGAAGATATTCTGAAGAAAGATGGAAACCTGAAACCATTGACTTCCATTGTATTTGTTTTTCCTTCTATGGATGTCAATGGCTGCATAAAGGTTTGGAACGAGTGAGGGTGGAGTAAATAGTGAGTAAATTGTCATTATTGGTGACCTATTGCTTTAAGAAGGCAAAATTTTCATTCTCGCAATGTTTTCACATGAGCTGATTTTACAGCTTTTTAAACTCATTTAACAACAGTAGCATTTACACTATGAAAACTATCTGGGCAAAATATGTTTTCACCTACATCTGAAACTGCAAATTTTAACACTGCAAAAAAATGCATTTCAATTTTATTCATTCATGTTTATTTCTATAGCGCTTTTACAATGTAGATTGTGTCAAAGTAGCTTAAAGGGCCATGAAACCCCCATTGTCTCAGCAAGTTGTTTTCACACCTCTAGTTTGAAAAAAGTCTGGAAAGTGGGTGAGTCCAGCTTTGTTTAGGTGGGAGTGTTGAGTGACGAAAGAGGGAACGGTTTGCATGAAAAGGGGAGTTTCAGTTCAAGCATGCGCTGATTTTCACAGAGGCTAAACAAACACAGACACAGGAGAAAGACAGTGACTACGTTTACATGGACATCAGTAATCGAATTATTTGCCAAATTATTAATTTGTCTACTTTAACTGCAGTTTGGCACTTTCACTTTCATTCAGGAACATTTCATGCATGCCCCCGAGACAAACAAGATATTGGATGCGAGGAACTGCTGGAAGAGTGTAGTTTTAATGGAATGTTTGATAACACACGGCGAATGGGAGAAAAAAAAACCTCTGCATTTTTCTGTAACTTAGCAATTACAGCGGATCTTTAAGCCCATAATATTGTAGTGAAATGAATGAACTGGAACTGCGTCTTTTTTAAAAGGAGACGAGTAGCAAATCCGGAAAAGCTCTCGGGTAAAAAATGTTCCTTACAAACGTATTTTTGTTGCGTGTTAGCAGACCACTGTAATCCACACGTGAGTCCAGCTGCGCTCTCATATTGGGCACATAAAAACAAAACCTTAGTTGCAGCACATTTATAAACGCAACACCGACGACCCATCTCTCCAAACAATTCTTGTTCTTCCACTTGTTTTAATTACGGATGGCAACACAGTGTGGTGTCTCTCTGCAGTCTGAACACTGTAACAGGTAAAATCTTCGAAGGTATATCATGCATATTAATGAAGTTGCAGCTCACACACAATAGAACGCACTGATTAGTTTGAAGTTTATCTCTTGAATTAATGATGAAAGCTCAAAGACGTAACGTTGTACCCACTGGTACAGCAACCTGTCTACACGCTGGAAGTCACACAAGGATCTCATCGCCTTGATGTTGCTTCAAAATTTCTTTTCAAACCGGTAGAACTAATTTGCTCGAACTAACACAAAAACAACCAATTTTCACATTTTAGTGAAATTTATGTGTCCTAATAGTGTTTTTAGCAGCGTATATACAGGGAGTCCAGAATTATTAGGCAAATGAGTATTTTGACCACATCATCCTCTTTATGCATGTTGTCTTAATCCAAACTGTATAGGCTCGAGAGCCTACTACCAATTAAGCATATTAGGTGATGTGCATCTCTGTAATGAGAAGGGGTGTGGTCTAATGACATCAACACCCTATATCAGGTGTGCATAATTATTAGGCAACTTCCTTTCCTTTGGCAAAATGAGTCAAAAAAAGGACTTGACAGGCTCCGAAAAGTCAAAAATATTGAGATATCTTGCAGAGGGATGCAGCACTCTTAAAATTGCCAAGCTTCTGAAGCGTGATCATCGAACAATCAAGCGTTTCATTCAAAATAGTTAACAGGGTCGCAAGAAGCTTGTGGAAAAACCAAGGCGCAAAATAACTGCCCATGAACTGAGAAATGTCAAGCGTACAGCTGCCAAGATGCCAAGATGCCACTTGCCACCAGTTTTGCCATATTTCAGAGCTGCAACATCACTGGAGTGCCCAAAAGCACAAGGTGTGCAATACTCAGAGACATGGCCAAGGTAAGAAAGGCTGAAAAACGACCACCACTGAACAAGACACACAAGCTGAAACGTCAAGACTGGGCCAAGAAATATCTCAAGACTGATTTTTCTAAGGTTTTATGGACTGATGAAATGAGAGTGAGTCTTGATGGGCCAGATGGATGGTCCCGTGGCTGGATCGGTAAAAGGCAGAGAGCTCCAGTCCGACTCAGACGCCAGCAAGGTGGAGGTGGAGTACTGGTTTGGGCTGGTATCATCAAAGATGAGCTTGTGGGGCCTTTTCGGGTTTGAGGATGGAGTCAAGCTCAACTCCCAGTCCTACTGCCAGTTTCTGGAAGACACCTTCTTCAAGCAGTGGTACAGGAAGAAGTCTGCATCCTGCAAGAAAAGCATGATTTTCATGAAGGACAATGTTCCATCACACGCGTCCAAGTACTCCAAATCGTGGCTGGCAAGAAAGGGTCTAAAAGAAGAAAAACTAATGACATGGCCTCCTTGTTCACCTGAACTGAACCCCATAGAGAACCTGTGGTCCATCATCAAATGTGAGATTTACAAGGAGGGAAAACAGTACACCTCTCTGAACAGTGTCTGGGAGGCTGAGGTTGTTGCTGCACGCAATGTTGATGGTGAACAGATCAAAACACTGACAGAATCCATGGATGGCAGGCTTTTGAGTGTCCTTGCAAAGAAAGGTGGCTATATTGGTCACTGATTTGTTTTTGTTTTGTTTTTGAATGTCAGAAATGTATATTTGTGAATGTTAAGATGTTATATTGGTTTCACTGGTGAAAATAAATAATTGAAATGGGTTTATATTTGTTTTTTGTTAAGTTGCCTAATAATTATGCCCAGTAATAGTCACCTGCACACACAGATATCCTCCTAAAATAGCTAAAACTAAAAACAAACTAAAAACTACTTCAAAAATATTCAGCTTTGATATTAATGAGTTTTTGGGTTCATTGAAAACATGGTTGTTGTTCAATAATAAAATTAATCCTCAAAAATACAATTTGCCTAATAGTTCTGCACTCCCTGTATGTCTGTCAACATCTCAAAAAATGTGTTTGTTGGTTTTGTGAGCCTTTAACATAGAATTCTGCAAAATTGAAACTGCTTCAGTCCAGTTTTCAAAGTTGAAGTTCAGTTTAGTTCAGTTCAGTGTGGTTTTATTTTCACTGCTGAAAGTCCAAACGCTGAAGAGCAAATCCATTGATGCACAGCTCCACAAGTCCCAAACTAAGCAAGCCAGTGGTGGCAGTGACGAGGAACAAACTTCACCAATTAACAAGACTTAAAACCTTGGACTTGGAAAAATTGAGGAAAAACTTACTTAATTTTGGCATATTCATTCAAGACAACAGTTTTTGGTAGTCTAGAAACTGCTTCTTGATTTAAGAATTTTTAGATTTTTGGACTAGAAACAAGACAAAAACTCTAAGTAAGAAGAAATCAGATTCACAAAAATGCATCAAGCGTAAACTGTGAAACTGTTTCTGCTGATAAAATGCAAACTTCATCAGTGGAACTGTAGGGTTATTTTACAGTTTGAACCCAAAAATGACCAGTCTGTCAGATGAAGGTAGATAAACTTAAAAACTTTCCATGTGCGTGTGTACAGTACAACACACACACAAACTACAATCTGTTTCTTACCCAAGGCTGAGTGTACTCTCAGCAGTCTTATCAAAACCGGTACAATCTACATGCACACTGGCAGCTTACATACAAAGGAAATAACATCTCAGACTCCGAGTCTTCTCTTCATCTGACACGCCAGACTTTTATTTTTAACTCTTAATCTTCATCCCAAACAACGGGGCCTAACATAACATTTCTGTGTTTGTGTCCTTAAATTAAAAACAATTTCTTTTCTTTTATTCTTTAAACAGATTTTACCTGGTGTACGCATCATCATTGCTAACCCAGAGACGAAAGGACCAATCGGAGACTCTCATTTAGGGGAGGTCAGACCAGTAACACTCACCTCTATCAGGTCAAAACTACATCTTCTCATAAAGCAGCGTTTCACATGCGTCTGTATTTTAAAACCCACACAGATCTGGGTCCACAGTCCGCAGAACGCCAGTGGATACTTCACTGTGTTTGGCGAGGAAAATGTGCGTTCGGATCATTTTGGAGCCAGACTGAGCTTTGGAGACACTCAGACGGTGTGGGCCAGAACCGGATACCTGGGGTTCCTGCGCAGAACTGACCTCACGGATGCAAGCGGAGGTGTGTGTGTGCGCTCGATGTATATTGTATTGTGCTGACCATTGATTAAAAATAGCTTATAAAGTAAAGAATGGTGCTAGTAACACCTTAATTAAGTGGGTTTGATTGCCAAGGGAAAGACAGAACTGAAAATGTACCTTAATGAACTGATAAAATGCTCCTTTAAAGGATAAATTACCTTTAATGCAATGTAAGTGGCACTGGATAAAAGCGTCTGTCAAAATGCATGTTGTGCTTTCTGCTGGATTAAGGAGGATTGTC
Source organism: Danio kyathit (assembly GCA_903798195.1). NCBI lineage: Eukaryota > Metazoa > Chordata > Actinopteri > Cypriniformes > Danionidae > Danio > Danio kyathit. The sequence continues at coordinate 49,397,275 of LR812520.1, read as the reverse complement.
TGTGCATGAATGTAGAGAATGATACTTAGTCATTATCTACTTCATTTGTGTGTGTGTGTGTGTGTGTGTGTTCAGAACGGCACGATGCCCTTTATGTGGTGGGAGCGTTAGATGAAGTCATGGAGCTGAGAGGAATGAAATACCATCCCATTGACATTGAAACGTCCATCATCAGAGCACACCGCAGTATCACAGAGTGGTGAGTACACATACACATTCAAACTACACAATTACTCTATGTATTTTTTAGTAAAGCACTTTAAATTAATATTGTGTATGAAATGTGCTATGTAAATAAGCTTGCCTGTGTCATTTAAATATGCTAATTAGGGGTGGGTGTAAATCGTGATTTTATTTTTCTGAATTTCTTGGTTAATGTTACTTATTTTTTAACATTTATTATAAATGACGTTGGGGCAACGCAGTGGGTAGCATGATCGCCTCACAGCAAGAGTTTGCATGTTCTCCCCGTGTTCGTGTGGGTTTCCTTCGGGTGCTCCGGTTTCCCCCACAGTCCAAAGACATGTGGTATAGGTGAATTGAATAAACTAAATTGGCCGTAGTGTATGTGTGTGAATGAGAGTGTATAGGTGTTTCCCAGTGATGGGTTGCAGCTGGAAGGGCATCCGCTGCGTAAAACATATGCTGGATAAGTTGGCGGTTCATTCCGCTGTGGCGACCCCAGAATAATAAAGGGATTAAGCCAAAAGAAAATGAATGAATGAATAAATGTCTTTGGGTGACATGGTGGCTCAGTGGTTAGCACTGTTGCCTCACAGCAAGAAGTTCGCTGGGTCAAGTTCCGGCTGGGTGCTTCGATTTCCCCCAAAGTCCAAAGACATGCAGTATAGGTGAATTGAATAAACTAAATTGACCATAGCATATGTGTGTGAATGAGTGTATGGATGGTTCCCAGTACTGAGTTGCAGCTGGAAGGGCATTCGCTGTGTAAAACATGTGCTGGATAAGTTGGTGGTTCATTCAGCTGTGGCGACCCCTGATAAATAAAGGGACTAAGCCGAAAGAAAATGAATGGGTTCCTTATTTCTTTTAAAGTTACTTTTACTTATAAGTATGTTTTTAACGGTACTATTGAATGGTCAAATGTTTCCACAAAGATATGAAGCAGGACAAAGCTTTTCAACAATGATAATTGAGCAAAAAAAAAAAAAAACATATTGTAATAATTTCTAAAGGATTGTGTGACTCTGAAGACTAGAGTTATGATGCAGAAATTCACAGAAATAATTACATTTTAAGATGTATTCACAGATATTTTAATTTGATATACCCGAATAACACTGAGATCTGCGCTAAAACTGCTGCATATTAAATACAGCAGGAAAAATAAATATTGAACACATCACCATTTTTCTCAGAAAACATATTTCTAAAGGTGCCGTTGACATCTTGACATCTGAAATTTTCCCCGGATGTTGATAGCAACCAAAAACAAATCTAATTAGTTTACAAATTAAGTTATGCATTATAAAATGAAATGACACAGTTAAAAATATTAAACACATGAAGAAAGAGAGGTGTAGAAAGGCAGGGAAAACCCAGACAGCAGCTGAAATCTCTCAGTAGTTCTTCAGCAACCCTCAGCTCTTCATCAGTGTAAATTAATATTTGCTGCTTCAGTCCAACATCTACATTATCAGGATGATGAAGATGAAACCAGGGTGCACATTTCAGCAAGACAATGATCCAAAACACAGCTAAGGAAACTTAAATTCTTTCAGAGAAAGAAAATTTAAGCTGTAGAATGGCCCAACCAATCACCTGACTTGAATTCAATAGAAAATACTAATTAAAGATCAGATTTGATAGATGAGACCCACAGAATCATCTAGAGTTTTACACTTTGTTGACGTTTGTGGAAAACTCATACCTGAGCAATTCATGTGACTTCATTCTCCATATGAGAGGCATCTTTAAGCTACCATCACCAAAAGTCCTTTTATATTAAGTATTAAATATGTTTCAGTAGTTCAGTACTTTCTCCTTGTGTCATTTCATTGTTATTACACACAACTCATGTTTCAGATTTTTTATTTCTGTTTGTATTGTTTGGGTTTTTTACCAAAATCTGGTTCAATTCCATGTCAACAGCTCCTTTAGAAATATTATTCCCAGGAAAAAACATGACGTGTTCAATACTTATTTTCCTGACTGAAACACTTGATTTAATAACCAAAAAATCCAACACATAAAAGGATAGTTCACCCAAAAACAAAAATGTAGTCACCTTCAAGTAATTCCAAATCTTTTTGAATCAGTTGAACATAAAAGTTGCTGGAAACCTGTAACCATTGACTTTCAATGCTGTGTTTTTTCTGTGTGAATGCCAAGTAAATGATGCCAATATTTTTCAGTTTAGGGTGAACTTTCCCTTTAATAACTGAATGAGCCACCTTCAACATGAACATGTTTTTACTGGCAGTATCAAGTCTCAATATTGTAAGATATAAATCTCTGTGGCTCTTAAAGCGGATATGCTGTTATTCAGGTAGTCATCCGTAAACTTGCTTGCTCAGCAAGATCCAGTGTTGCTGACAATACAGTAGTTTGACCTGAGAGAGAGAGAAAACTCCCCACAGAACAAGACGCTTTATGCTAATGCCTAGCGCAGTGAACATACAGTTGAAGTCAGAATTATTGGCCCTCCTGAATTATTAGCTCTCCTCTAAATATTTCCCCAATTTCTGTTTAACGGAAAGAAGATTTTTTCAACACATTTCTAAACATAATAGTTTTAATAACTCGTTTCTAAAAACTAATTTATTTTATCTTTGCCTTAATGACAGTAAATAATATTTTACTAGATATTTTTCAAGATACTAGTATTCAGCTTAAAGTGCATTTTAAAGGGTTAAAGGTGCTGACTCTTGTGTTTTTGACTCTTCTAAAGCATAAAAATACCATAATATGTTTGCAGATATTTAAGAAACATGCTAAGTGAACATTCTTGTTTATCTTAAAAAAACATTGGTAAAGTCAGATAATCTGTTTTGAAAATGTGAGTTACATGCCCGAACGTCTGTCTTTGTGTTGGTCATTTAACCCACCCAATGCCACTTTAGCCAATTATATTTCAGCACCCCAGTTGCCTTGTTGGAAAACTTCATTCAGTCAGGAAGGCTCCCAAAGTATGTGTCCATGACTGAAATTCAACCTCCGGTGGACATTAACAACCTCGAAATGAGCCGATTCAGAGTTCCACATTAGGTGTTATTAATTACCAAACAACATAAACATTAGGTGAGCAGGTTACATAGTAACCCCGTGTCCTAACAACACGCTACATGACGAGATTTCCAGTGATAAACAATTGGACTGTTTGCGCCAGACGAAACACAACAGACATTTAAATACAGCCATTCAGAAGCACAGAATAGTGCACTTACTGCACTCCAACGAAATGCTAAGGTTCATAAATTAATCAATACATATTAAACCTCTTTAACATTATTTAGGCCCAATCCCAATTCTATTTTTGTACCCCTACCGCTTCCCCTTGGCCCTTGAAACAGATGGTGAAGAGGAAGGGCTTCAAAATTTACCCCTAAGAAATGGGACAAAACCTGCTAATGTCATCATATGACATCACGTTCTCTTGCTTCATATACAGTAAGATCAGATGATCGCGACTGTTGCTTTATTTTTTGGTATTTATCTTCAGGAAATAACTGAAGGCTTATATTATGTTATTATAATGATATAATGTGGCAATAAGCTCGTAACTGTACTGAGCATTTACACAGTGGCCATATTCATCTATGTAAACACAACATTAAAATTATAGCAGACACTGTAATAATTGTGGATCATTGTGGATCTCCTTACTTCCGGGTGCAGCTATGCTGCCGTTGTGGTTGGGGTATTCTGGGAAATTTTCTTACCCCTTGGTTTCGAGCGTGGTCCTGAAAAAATCTTTGTTCGAAGGGGTATCTAGCCCTTCCCCTTAGCCCTACGCCTTCAAGATAAAGAGAATTGGGACACCCCTACCCCTTCACGGGAACGTGCAAAATGAGGAGAAGGGGGTAAGGGGAAGAGCTAAGGGGTAGAATTGGGATTGAGCCTAAATGTAGATGCTGAATCACTGATATGTGTTGGTTTTGAGTCACAGTTCTAAAGTTCAATTTCAAACAGTTTATTTTATTTTCAAGATCTGAGGTGAACTATCTGCTGCTGCTTTCAGTAGTATGGCAATAAATGTTGTGTAAAATGGCATTCAAACTCACATTGTTAGCATTTTACACTGAATAAAGCACAAGAGGTGTACCTGAGGTGATCATTGTCAGTTTTCTCTTGTTCAGCTGCAAGAAATAGAAACTGTTTCTAAAATATAAATTTCAATTCCTTTTAATATGGATAATTTTCCTTCCATCACGTGCCATTGCTTTGATTTAGAACTCAACTTAAATCAGCCTTTTTTGCTATCGTCAATCTGGCAACCTGCTCTTGCATGTGTTTTACACCAGGGGTGCAATACCTAGTTCAACCACTGGGTGTCAAACTTACATACTGCACCTTTAAAGGGTCACGAAACCCCCTGTCTCAGCAGGGTGTTTTCACACCTCTGTTTTAAAAAAAGCCAGGAAAGTTGGGCGTGTCCAGCTCTGGGAGTGTGGGAGTGTCGGGGGAGGGAAAGAGGGTAAGATTTGGCATAGAAGGGAGTTAACATTTGGGCACGCGCTAAGTTTGACAGGAAAAACAAACACACAGAGGCTGATTTGATACGGCGAATAAGAGAAAAAAATCCTCCGCATTTCTCTGTAACTTATGTACTCGGTAGGTAGCGTCAGAAAGCCGTGTGTGTATAGACTATCCTGTCACAAATTGCAGCGAAAATCCTGCACGACGGGAATAGTTTGTGTTTACATGTTTACACTCGGAGAGCAGCATTTAAACAAAGGGCAGTCCACTGCAAACACTTACCAAATCTGTAGGCAGACAATCAAACTGGAGCTGTGTCTTTTTATTAAAAGTAGACGAGCGGCAAATCCGGATTTCACCATTTCCAGATGAGAAAAAGCTCTCGGGTAAAAATGTTCCTTACAAACGCGTTTCTGTCGCGTGTCGCGTGCACTGTAATCCACACGTGAGTCCAGCTGCTCTCTCATAGAGGGAAAATGAAAACAAAACCTTCGTTGCAACACACTAATAACACCTACGAATTTTGTCTTGAAATTCTTGTACTTTCACTAGTTTTGGCAACACAACGTGGCGTCTCTCTGCCGTCTGAACAGTGTAAACTCGTAAACAGTCTCCGGAGCTATCATGCATATTAATGAAGTTTCACGTCATACACAATAGAGCGCGCTGATTAGTTTGAAGCACGTCTTTCTCATGAATTAATGCCGCACACTCAGATACGTAAGAACGTCCTAGAAAAGACAGACAGCCACTCTCCAGCTGGATTTACACCTAAGTATCTCATGGCCGTGATGCAGCTTCAAAAATTTGTTTCAAACCGGAAGAACGAATTTGCTCAAAATAACGCAAAAACAACCAATTTTCACTTTTTAGTGCAATATATGTGTCCTAATAGTGTTTATAGCAGCGTGGGACACATATATGACTGTCAACAGCTCAAAAAATGTGTTTTGGTGTTTCGTGACCCTTTAACTAGTTAGGGAAGTTAGAGCAATTCGTCAAGTCATTGTAGAACAGTGGTTTGTTCTGTAGACAATCGAAAAAATTAATATTGGGGCTATAAAGGGGCTAATAAGAATGACCTTAAAATGGTTTTTAAAAATTCAAAACTGCTTTTATTCTAGCCAAATTTAAAAAAAATAAGACTTTCTCCTGAAGAAAAAATATTATAGGAAATACTGTGAAAAATTCCATGCTCTGTTAAACATCATTTGGTAAATGTATTTGAAAAAGAAAAGAAAATTCAATCATTTTGGCTTCAACTCATCTGTTTTGCATTGAGGTTTTTTTTTTTCTCCCTTGTCTTCCTCAGTGCCGTGTTTACATGGACGAACCTCTTGGTGGTGGTGGTGGAGCTGGAAGGTTCTGAGCAGGAGGCTCTAGATCTGGTTCCAATGGTGACTAATGTGGTTCTAGAGGAGCACTATTTGATTGTGGGTGTGGTGGTGGTGGTGGATACAGGCGTAATCCCCATCAACTCTCGTGGAGAAAAGCAACGCATGCACCTGAGAGACGGCTTCCTCGCTGACCAACTCGACCCCATATATGTGGCTTACAACATGTAGAAACGCACGCCGATGATCTTAAAAACATATGATGCAGCAACCATGATTTCCAGCACCTTCTCACTGTCAGCACTTCTGCTCATTTGTTAGATTGAACACCCTCAAAATAGCAAACACACACTCTCGCACATCATTCACAGAGGGACTTAAAAGACTGCTGTAGCATATCTTCAAGTTTTTACTTTCGTTTTAAAATCACATATCGCTCAATATTTTGTTAGTGTTGTTTTTTTTAACTTGCATATGAAATTTTAATTTAAAGAACGGGATTTTATATGAATACATATTGTTCTCAGCAATCCGTGTTATTTATTTGTGTTTTTTTAAAACCTGTGATCACAAATATATGTCATATTTGTGCTTTTACATACGTTTCGTTGCGTATATTGTTGTTTTATGCTAGTCTTTGTTGTTGTCGGTTGTATTAGAATATCACATACCGATTTATTCAGCATGTTTATCAGTTTAAAGATATTAATGTTGAGTCATTTTCAGAATTGTTGATTATGTACAGACATTTGGTTCAGGTTTACTTTTGACTTTTGTTGTGAATTCGTTGTTAGACTATTATGAATCATTTTATCATGTCTTTGAATATGATCATATCTGCACTGTGATACGCATCAATGTGTGAACTAGAATTTGCATTCTAGATTCAGTGGCCGGAGAGAAAGAGGGAGGAATGGAGAGAGTGACAGAAAGGAGACATATGCACAATGTGTGTGTTTAGTATATCTTTATTTATTTTTGAAGCTTCCATTACCTGTAAGATACGAAAGCACTTTGATTATGTCACTTATGTCTTTTCATATGTCAATAAAATATTTTCAACTATTCTTATTGAGAAAACACGTCTATCTCGTGAACGTTCATTGAAGGATCACCGTGGACACGCACTGCTCTCTAGTGGACTAAATCAGCAACACCAGCTCCACTTTACAGTCAGCATTATCTCATTTAGAAATCCTCAACACAATATAACGTTTTAGGTTAAGGTGTGTTGTACTGTAATTAAAAACGAAATTGAAAAATATGTGCAGAAAAAAAATGCAAATGTGTTAATATTTTGTGGAAATTAGTCTTATTTTTGCACTAAAATGGTTCTGGTAAACTGTGTAAAATTGTTGCTGATCCAAGAGACAGAAGCATGTTGTTTATATATACAGTAGTCAACATTTAAAGTAGATCACAACCTTTCATCAAAGTTGTCCTAAATGTATTGAACAACACCCATTCTTGTCTTCGGACAATTTTGAAAAACTTTTTGGATTCATTTCACGTTGGTTACTTAAAGATACACTTCATATCCTAAAACTATTGAACAACTTTTCTTGTAGGACAATTTAGGAAAAAAAAGTGTTAATCCACTTCAGACTAATATATAGATGGACATTATATATAAATATATTGTTTTTGTCTGCACACTCTTATTATGACAGATCACAAAATATTTAAACTTCATGCTGACAAAAACATATTGTTATAGATAGATAGGTAGATGGATGGATGGATGGATGGATAGATAGATATATAGATATATAGATAGATGGATGGATGGATTGGATGGATGGATGGATGGATGGATGGATGGATGGATGGACAGACAGATAGATTGATATATCAAATAAAATATAAAGTATATTTATGTCTTTCTGTGAATCTGTTAAGTATATCAATCAATCAATCGAACAAAAAAGTCAATAAAGACAATAAAAAAAAGAATAATATTTCAATAATAATATTGATTGTGTATATATATATATATATATATATATATATATATATATATATATATATATATATATACTCGCCGGCCACTTTATTAGGTACACCTGTCCAACTGCTCGTTAACGCAAATATCCAGTGTGCGACAGTTCTGTGGGCGCAAATGCCTTGTTGATGCCAGAGGTCAGAGGAGAATGGCCAGACTGGTTTGAGCTGATAGAAAGGCATCAGTAACTCAAATAATCACTCGCTACAACCGAGCTCTGCAGAAGAGCATCTCTGAAAATACAACATGTCCAACCTTGAGGCGGATGGGCTACAGCAGCAGAAGACCACACCGGGAGCCACTCCTGTCAGCTAAAAACAAGAAACTGACACTACAATTCACACAGGCTCACCAAAATTGGACAATAGAAGATTGGAAAAACGTTGCCTGGTCTGATGAGTCTCGATTTCTGCTGCGACATTCAGATGGTAGGGCCAGAATTTGGCATCAACAACATGAAAGCATGTATCCATCCTGCCTTGTTTCAATGGTTCAGGCTGGTGGTGGTGTAATGGTGTGGGGGATATTTTCTTTGTCACACTGTGGGCTCATTAGTACCAACTGAGCATCGTGTCAACGCCACAGCCTACCTGAGTATTGTTGCTGACCATGTCCATCCCTTCATGACCACAGTGTACCCATCTTCTGATGGCTACTTCCAGCAGGATAACGCGCCATGTCCTAAAGCGTGAATCATCTCAGACTGGTTTCTTGAACATGACAATGAGTTCACTGTACTAAAATGGCCTCCACAGTCACCAGAGCTCAATCCAATAGAGCACCTTTGGAATGTGGTGGAATGGGAGATTTGCATCATGGATAAGCAGCTGACAAATCTGCAGCATCTGCGTGAAGCTATCATGTCAATATGGACCAAAATCTCTGAGGAATACTTGCAGTACCTTGTTGAATCTATGCCACGAAGGATTAAGACAGTTCTGAAGGCAAAAGGGGGTCCAACCCGGTTGGCTACTAGTAAGGTGTACTGGTGCTAAATGAAATTAAAATATAAATGGAAAAAAAAAAAATATATATATATATATATATATATATATATAGATTGAATGATTGATTTAATAATCTAAATATCTTTCTGTCTTTTTCTGTCAGCCAATCAAAAAAACAGCCAAAACTTCAGATAGATAGATAGATAGATAGATAGATAGATAGATAGATAGATAGATAGATGGATGGATGGATGGATGGATGGATGGATGGATGGATGGATGGATGGATGGATGGATGGATGGATAGGCGGACGGACGGACGGACGGATGGATGGATAGATGGCTAGATCGTCGTGTTGAGTGTCCTCCAGCAGGTGGCGCTCTCGGGCCGCTGCTCCTCACTCTGGCGCTTCCTGTCAGCAGAGCAGCTTTGGGTTTTTGGTAAAGGAGGGTTTGGTCAGAGCAGAGCAGAGCGCGTGTGTTTCTGCAGGATGTGGTGAAGCGAAAGAGAGAGAGGAGGTGCTGCTGCTCGGGACAGCGAGACGTGGCGCGCGCTCACACGGACAGCAGCTGGAGACTCGAGCGAGTTAAAAGTTCGCTGGGAAGGGCGGAAAATCACGGGCCGACGGCCGCTCCATACAAGGCAAGGTCGGGTGGGGAGCAGTTTAGGGAGCAGCGCTGATCCAATCATCTGCGCTCCGGGGAAGAGCCCGGAACCAAAGCGACGCCACTCGTTTTGTTTTCTGTCAAGATTGGTACGCGTCCGAGATGTTGCTGTAGAAACTCTGACGCTTCTGTAGTTGTTTAGTGTTTAGTTTTGTTATTGTTTGTTTTGGATTTGCGTACTTTGGAGATGAGTGCGTCAGTGAACGGAGTGGAACCCAAACCCGCTCCAGCGGTCAGCCAGAACGGACCCGGGTCTCCTCCTCAGACCCCCAAAGATGTCATACCACCGGAGCTTGAACTACCGGACGAGGAGCCGCAGTCTTCGGTCACAGAAGCCACGCAGATGGGGATTAAGTTCGCAAAGACGTTCCTGCTTATTTTCCCTATATACTTGCTTGGATATCTGGAGTTCAGTTTCAGCTGGGTTTTGATCGGCCTGGGTTTGGTGTTTTGGCTTAAACGGAATCAGGGCAGCAGGTTCGCCCGGGTGAACCAGGCGATGGCGTTTCTGGAGCAGGAGGAGCGCGCGGTGCGGCAGACCATCCGGAGCTCAGAGCTGCCGCCGTGGGTGAGTGACACACCGAACACACTTCTGTTTACTATTCAGACCGAGAACTTTGACCCCAAACTTGACCTGGAACTCTAATTCAAGCTATATCACAGTCCAGTTAAACCGGTGTGTCCTTGTTCTGCTTGTGTGTGTGTGGTTAAAGTCTGATACATTCAAGTGTGTTCACCACTGACATTACTAAAATACCTGGGTGAGTCAGATCTAATCAAGAGCACTAATTAAATCTGCAGTATTAGAACCACCCATCCAATACGTTTACCAGAACAGAATCATACTGAGGTCTTTTAATATATATATATATATATATATATATATATATATATATATATATATATATATATATATATATATATTGTTTATATGTTTATATATATATATTATATATGTTTTTCTTTCAATTTACATACATTAAATATATCAGATTTATTATACAAAATGTTGAATCTGGATTATGCTTTTCTATTACTAATGAAGATTACCTGCAGATTACTGGACTTTTTTGCTGTTTCTGTACAGAATGTTAAAAAAATGGATTTATACCAAATTAATTCAAGAGTGTATTTATTAACTAAAACCTAGCTCTTTAAAAGTAAAATTTAAAACTAATTTTTAACTTTTATTTAAGTTCAACACTGCAAATCCAATTATTTTCACTTGTTTGGTAAACAAAGCTATAAAAGGTGTCTTGTATAACATAAATTTATATACTCATATATATAGTAAAGTAATATAAAAACCTGAACGATATATATGTACACACATTTGCATAAAGTACATAAGTTTACAAAACTAAATAGACTAAATGATAAACAAAAAAATCTGTATAATTCTTCAGCCGCAGATTCTGCATGGGCTTACTTATGGGTCAAAGATAAGATTTTATCTTATTTTTATCTTCCATTTAAGTCCTGACAACAAATTTAATTGTAAAAAGTGAATGAAAATACTTGTGAGGTAATTTTCCATGTATGTTTTCTCGTGTATGTATGCATGCATGCACTTAGGCCTGTCTCTTTCCAGGTGGGCTTTTAGGCACTCAAGGATGTGCATTTATCGATTGCTCATCTAAATATTGCATGGGATGTTTATGAGGCGTGCACTTCAAATAATACATTCTGATCCAGAAATATTAAATCACAATTATATAGCATGCTCAGGAAAAAGTAAACTTGAATCATGACAAAGCTTTGCACGCACACACATTGACAAGCCAGCCTGTCATGTGAGGTTTTCTTCTCATTACCACTGAAAATAAGTTTTCTTTTTTTTTTTAAAGTAAGTGGTTGCAAACATTTTATATAGGCTGCATTTATACAAGCAAATAAAATTTACTAATGTTCAACTTAAGTTGTTTGATTTAAATTTAGCCAATGTAAATAGTTTGCAACCACTTACCTTAAAAAAAATTAAATCCAATGAATACGTTTTCTCAGTGACTTTAAACTAGGACTGCACAATATGTCGTTTCAGCATCGATATCGCAATTTGATAATTTGCAATAGACACATCACAGGATATATGCAATGTTGAGTTTGTATTATAATTTTTCATTTGCATGTGGTTTTGATGCCTGTGATTGTATAATGATTTTAAAAGCATTCAGGTATAAGAAATTGCTCCACTTGTGACTTTACCAACCATTCATTTTATTGAGTTATTTTTATTTTTATCATTCAGTTACTTTACTTGAATACTGTTAGACTCGGGAAATGATAAAACACTTTATTTCAATTGTATCTTTTTCTTGATTGTATTTATAGATTGTTATGCATGAAAATACAACACATGCAAATACAGAAATGCATTGCAAATAGCACAAACCACAACGACAATGTGTTTTCGGAACCCAAAAAGTGTATAGATTGTTTATTAGATTTTATGGAGATGCAAATAGTAAACATCAATTCATCAATTATTGACTATACACATGCATGAAAATACTCACAACGCATGCAAATACAGAAATGCACTGCAAATAGCACAGACAACAACAAAAATGTATAGGTTGTTTATTAGACTTTATGGAGATGCACTCTCATGCCAATTGATCTAACATTATAAAGTCTTTCTAAATAAAGATGTTAGTCATCTGGTGAAATTGTTTTCATATCGCAACATATATCGCAAAATAAAAACCTATTGCAATGTTAGATTTTTCCAATAGCGTGCAGCCCTGCTTTAAACAAACGAGTCTTCTGTCTAACCTTAGCTCATCGCGCTGCTGTATAACTCTCGTTGTGAGCTCAAAGCGTCATTCAGCAGCAGAAAACTCCAGAGTTCACTCCAGGAGCTATAACTCACTCTCTTGGCATGCTCTGGACAGAGACTACCTTTGTTTTTTATTTCAGTTTAAGGCCGATGTTAAGTAACATGAACAGGTAATTCGTGAAACTCGGGTTGACTGATTTTTATGACTTGTGCTTGTTGTTTCATCAATTGTTTTGTTTGGTTTGTGAACATTGTTGACAAGTTTATTATTGACAGCTTTAAAAATTTAATTTGCTGCATCAAGTCAAAGCCAGCTTGATTGTCAATTCAACAGCATGTACAGGACATACAGAGAATTTAAATTGCGTCACTCTCAGACTCTAGGTGCATAATAGATAATATTAATACAAAAAGTCGAATTTTAAATGACAAAAAAATTATATAATAAAAAAAATTTATATCAATACTTACAATTACACATATAATTTAAAAAAATTTATATCAAGTACAAATAAAAATAGTATACAATTACAATTAAGGGCACAAGACAAGGAGTGCAAACAATGCAGAACAGTATATAGTGCAAAAATCTTGTAAATATGATAAAGTGTCTTAATAATATTTAGGAAGGTAGCATGAGATATCTTTTCAACCATTGTGTGGTGGACAGAAGTGGTCTGTGTGTTTGTAAACACAGGTGGTACATTGTTAATGTTCCTGTCAGGTGACTCTGCGTATGGTGAAAGAACCTCTCCTTGTACTGGGTGTGTTGTTTTAGGATAGTAACTGTTATTATGGTAATATTATTACGACATCACTAACACAATGAGTCAAACGCTTGAGGAAATGTTGCCATGGTGACCTGTCAGTCAGATGAGGTGCACCACATTCCTTTTTTTGGACAATAGTGAATGAGAAAATACAGTGAGTGTTTACCTGGGGGGCAGATTTTGTAAAGGCAGAGCGTCCGCCCTGTTGTGTTTGTGTATGTGTTTAATAACCAACAAGTAAAACATTTTGTCAAACGTGGTGATAAAAAAAAAAGAATTGACCATATGTGTTTTGTTTGTCCAAGCTTGTCTTACTTATGTAAAAAAAGGCCTTATGCAATCCATTTTATTTTTTTCCCAAATTCTGTTAGGGTTTTTTTTTTCTTTCAGGAAAATTAAACGTATTTAATATTTTTTACTTGATAAATTTCTTCTTTAATTTTAATTAGCATTGTCTTGATTCTATTACAGCTTTTTTTTTAACATCAATTAGGCATGTCACAATAATCAACATATGCACTACCTAACAAAAGTCTTGTTGTCGATCCCAGTTGTAAGAGCAATAAATAATAACTTGACTTCTAGTTGATCACTTGGAAAAGTGGCAGAAGGTAGATATTTCAGATGGATCATCTGTTGAACTGCATCTCAATCATCACAAATACTGCAGAAGACCTGTTGGAACCTGGACCCAAGAATCTCACAGAAATCAGTCAAGTTTGGTGAAGGAAAAATCATGGTTTGGGGTTACATTCAGTATGGGGCTGTGCGAGAGATCTGCAGAGTGGATGGCAACATCAACAGCTTGAGGTGTCAAGACATTTGTGCTGCCCATCACATTACAAACCACAGGAGAGGGCAAATTCTTCAGCAGGATAGCGCTCCTCATACTTCAGCCTCCACATCAAAGTTCCTGAAAGCAAATAAGGTCAAGGTGCTCCAGGATTGGCCAGCCCAGTCACCAGAAATGAACATTATTGAGCATGTCTGGGATAAGATGAAGGAGGAGGCATTGAAGATGAATCCAAAGAATCTTGATGAACTCTGGGAGTCCTGCAAGAACACTTTCATTGCCATTCCAGATGACTTTGAGATGTATGGATGCAGTCCTCCAAGCTTATTGGAGTCATTCACATTATTAATTATTTTTCCACTGCACCATGACTTTATATTCTATACTGCACATTATTTCTGTTAAGTGACAGGACTTTTGTCTAAGTAAAGGGAGACCTTACTGTCATAATTAAATCATTAAAAATCAAGACATGATCATATTTTATTTGGGTAAAATAAGCATAATCTAGAGGCCTTTATTTTCATATAAACCACTTCTGAAACCAAATGATCAACTAGAAGTCAAGTTATTTTTGTTGTTCCTAAAACTTGGATAGGCGACAAGACTTTTGTCAGGTAGTGCAAATGTTAAGTCGATCATCATGCTTGCGTAAAACTGAATGTCACCAATATTTTAGCTGACTGCTCATCCTCTGTTATCTCATCTAATCTGTGTTTTAGGTGTCAGCGAGCTCACAAACAATGCTTATTTATATATTTTCCTGAAAGCTGGTTTGGACGAAGTTGTCCAAATGATCTCTGGTTCAGAAAAGTAAAAACAAATGGCTCACATTCACAAAAAAAAAATAACATTTGAAGCATGTTTACAACCACAATTGCATTCTATATTACCAATGTCCATGTTTTTTTAAGGAAATTTACTTTGTTTTTTAGCATCAATATACAGAAGTCAACCTCAATAATTAAGAAGAAGAACCTTTTGTCTTTTGACAGTGCAGCATTATGCTGTCGTATTGACCATATTTTTTCACGATCAAGCCATTGGAATCTTTCTGGCTTGAGACTTCCGGTCTTATTCACATTCATTGATTTTTAGACGTTACAAACAGCTCATTTTGCTTCATGTTGCAAATTTATATTTTCTTATTATACTATTCTACTTTTCATGTATAGTAATGAATGCACTTGAGCAAGTAGTTTGACCGTTTTCATTATTCCTAGTCATTTCTCCCATAGGCAACTCAATTGGAAGATTTAAAACGATCAGAAAAATGAGTGGACTTTCACATCAGAGAATAAGGTCAATAATCATTGTATAATTAGTGGCATAAAATGGTCTGACAATGATTTATCATTGTTTCTGTGACAATATATTGCACAATAGAAATAATTCACAGTGACAGGCCTAACATGAAAAAATAAACACTATTACAAACAGTACACCCAGTAATAAAATTACACACTGGGAGAATTTGACAGAACCCCAAATGGATGGATTTGGAGATTGCATTTCTTGTACTTCTATATTGCACTGTTAAGCAAAAATTGCTAGTAAGCTAAAACTAAAGCATTCTGGGATTTTTGAAAGATGCAATCTCAATGCTGCTGACTATTTGGTGACTAGTTGTCAATTTATTGACACTATTGATTTGGGATCTTTTTGGTTTAAGACTTCCAGTCTAATTCACTTCCATTGATTTTTAGATGCTAAAAACAGCTTGTTATGCTGCTTGATTTTGCAGGTCGATATTTTCTTATTATTTTACTCTACTTTTATATTAACAAACTTGTTTGTAGAGCAAGTAGTTTGATTGTTTTCTGTTGTTTATTATTTTTAGTCATTTCTCCCATAGGCAACTAAATCAGAAGTTCCAATACAATTGCAAAAGCGAGCGCACTTCCAC
The DNA here is from genome assembly GCA_903798195.1 of Danio kyathit. Taxonomy (NCBI): domain Eukaryota; kingdom Metazoa; phylum Chordata; class Actinopteri; order Cypriniformes; family Danionidae; genus Danio; species Danio kyathit. The sequence continues at coordinate 49,381,419 of LR812520.1, read as the reverse complement.
ATCACAGAATAAGGTCAATAAAATGAGTAGGTTGTGGATAAAATTAGTGGACACTCATGAAAATGTTTGCTTTTAATACAATTGTGTAAATAAGTAATTTAGGCTATAATGTATACATCCAAGCTAAATGCATTCTTACTGTAAAACAAAACATACAATGAAACCATATAACTGCAGGTTAACTGTGTTTATATATAAATTTAACTGTTAAAAGCTATTAGTTGCTAGTTAATTAGGTAAAGTTATTAGTAGCTAATAAAATTGTGGTAAATAATGTCCTTAACTTTTTCTAAAATAGATTGTAATGCAATAATGTGCCCCTTTTTGTAAAGCTGCTTTGAAACAATGATTATTGTGAAAAGCGCTATATAAATAAACTTGAATTCAATACAGCTATATATAAATAAATAAGTTTAAAAAAAAAAACTATAAAAAAAACTTATGCAGTCTGCACTATGAAATAAAATTATAAGGACGGTCACGGGGTGATTCTCCTTAAGGGGTTCAAAGAGAACATTTATTAATATGGACTTTTTAGAGAAAATCACGTACTATCTTAAGGTACCAGGCAGCTTTAGTTCAATTTGTGTATGATAATAGACATGCACAATATTCCTCTTTTTTTTTTTTTTTTTTAAAGGAATAATAATTTATGCAGTCATGCACATGTTTTGACCGCTAATATGACGTTGATTTGATGCCTTGCAAAAGTTGCTGACACATTTACTGATATCGCTCACCACACACCAGCTATTGGTGGGGTGAAGAGACAGTGATAGAGCCAATTCAGTAGATGGGGATTATTAGGAGGCCATGATGGGTAAGTGCTGATTGAGGGACACTGGGGTTACACCCCTACTCTTTTACGAGAAGTGCCATGGGATTTTTAATGACCACAGAGAGTCAGGACCTCGGTTTAACGTCTCATCTGAAAGACGGCGCCCACTGACAGTGTAGTGTCCCCTTCACTATTACTGGGGCATTAAGACTCACACACACCACAGGTTGAGCGCCCCCTGCTGGCCTCTCTAACACCACTTCCAACAGCAACCTAGTTTTCCCATGTGGTCTCCCATCCAGGTACTAACCAGGCTCAGCCCTGCTTAGCTTCAGTGAGTAACCGGTCTTGGGCTGCAGGGTGATTTGGCTGTCAGCTACTATAATAAACAAAATCTAAAAAGTAAAACTAAATAAATTATTAAATACTCTTGTAAAGCCTGCAGCCCACAACAAAAGTGGAAAGTTATTGCATAAAATATTTAACAAAGTTTACTGCAAATTTTATGTAATTTTGCTCACATGGATAATTGAATATTAATCAGATGATGTCATTACGCTGCTGTGCCATCAGCCAATCGTTGCATTGCTGATCATGATTTCGAGGATCGAAAGATCTGTCCTTCACAACACACGCAGCGATCTCAGATCAGTTCATCCAGACATTTTAAACTGATTGGCGAACATGTTTGAAAAACCAAATTAGCCAGAGATCAGTTATCAAGATTAAAAGAACCAGGATCTGTCAAATCATCTTAGGTCATTTAAGCAAGGTACGAAGAACGGAGCCCTGAAGGATGCCACGTTAGTTTTGTATTTGCACTTGCACACTCCTCTTATAGACAGACTCTGCTCCAAGTCATGCATCTTTCCATGTGGAGCAGTGTGTAGTAAAAATAAATGCAGTGCACACCGCTACCTGAAATGATGTCATGCGCACCCAAAACAAACTTCCTACACAACGATGACACCAAGCGAACTTGCAGATGTGACGAGTATAAATTAGCCTTAAACTCAAACAAGATTTTTGCTGCTTGTTCAAACTACTTATTTAAAATGAGTTTTATGGGGGGACAACTTAATCATTTTATGTTCAGTCCACTTAAATTTGTAAAAACAATTAAGTAGACTTAACTTGTGTTGGGATAACATGAAAGATTTGTGTTGAACCCAGCAGTTTTACAGTGTGCCTTCAAAAGATTTTTTGCTGCTAGTTCAAACTACTTATTTAAAGTAAGCTGATACAACTCAATTCTTGAGGTTTTTTGGGGGGGGACAACTTAATTGTTATGTTCAATCCACTTAAATTTGTAAAAATAAGTTAACTTAATCGATTTGTGTTTGGATAACATGAAGAAATTGTGTGGAGCCCATAATTTTTAGCATTTTCACTGTGTCTTATACTTTCAAAGCTTCAGAATTCTTCATATTTGGTAAATAAATTAGAGTAGTTCTGAAAGTAGTTCTGTGTGACAGATGAATTTATTATGGTGTGCTTGCTTTATTGCCTCTGATTAAAGTCAAATTGAGTCCTGTGGAGTCTCTGTGTTTGAATAAGCCTGCTGGAACTTTCTGAACAGAAGTTTTATCTGGCCATCAGAGAGAGTGTTCATTTTCTATATTAGGTGATGAGAATAGTAAAGGCTTTTTTTGAGTGCATCGCCTGAAAGTCAAACACAGTTTTTGCAACTGTAGGAAATAATTGTTGCATCAGTTTCCATCCACAGCCGTCATACTGTGCTTTTCAGAAAACTGTGTATCCATCAGGACAGGATAAACTCACTTCTATCAGCAGATCTGTTCATGCTCAGCCTCATTTATCTCATCATCCTGTCATCACTGTCTGTAAATTGCTGATGCGTGTCAGTCTGTCTGCTCTCTCTCTCTCTCTCTCTCTCTCTCTCTCTCTCTCTCTCTCTCTCTCTCTCTCTCTCTCTCTCTCTCCCTCTCTCCCTCTCTCTCTGCAGAGATGCTTGTTTACCTCTCATTTATCGAATCAGTCACACTCTTAATGATCATGGGGGAGACATATCTGCTTCGGTTTAGAAAATGGATATACTCTGCTTCATATTGCAATGATGAAAGTCTTGATTCATATAGGCATGGGGCAGTAAGTTTTAGGTGTTTTCCACAAGCTTCTCACAGTAGTAGGAATTTTGGCCCATTCCTCATGACAGAATTGGTGTAACTGAGTCAGATTTTTAGGCTGTCTTGCTCGCACAAACTTTTTCAACTCTGCCCACAAATTTTCTATAAGATTAAGATCAGAGCTTTGTGATGGCCACTCCAAAACATTCACTCTGTTGTCCTTAAAGCACATTTTAACTAATTTGGTAGTATGCTTTGGGTCATGCTCTGTTTAGAAGACCCATTTGTGGCCAAGTTTTAATTTCCTGGCTGATGTCTTGAGATGTTGCTTCAGTATTTCTACATAATGTTCTTTCTTCATGATGCCATCTATGCTGTGAAGTGGACCAGTCCCTCCTGCAGCAAAACAGCCCCACAACATGATGCTGCCGCCCCCATACTTCACAGTTGGGACGGTGTTCCTAGGCTTCTAATCTTTCCCTTTGTCCTCCAAATGTAACACTGGTCATTATGGCCAAACAGTTCAATCTTAGTTCCATCAGACCACAGGACATGTCTCCAAAAATTATTCTTTTTCCCAGTGTAATTTAGCAAATTGTAATCTGGCTTTTTTTGTTGATTTTGGCTTGTTGATTTTCCCATGTTGTCACACAAGGAAGCAGTGTGTTTGAGGTTTTCCTTAAATACTATTCTACAGTTGTGCCTCCAATTAACTCATATGTTATCAATTAGCCAATCATGAACTTTCAAAATCTTGACATCACCATCTTAGCTTTTTCAGAGGCATAATAATCTTATTGTATGTAAACTTGACTTTGGAGAAAAGTTATAACAATTTCTCTAAAAATATCTCTCTCATTATTCTGCTATTAAGCAAAACAGAAACAAATGTGATAATCCTAACTTACCTAAAAAAAAAAAAAGTTTAGTCACATTAACATCTGACTTTTTTTTAAATAGTTATGTGCCTACATGGTGTATGTAAACTTCTGGTTTCAACTGTAGTTTAAATAAATCATTGACTTCTTCTCTCTTCATTAGTTTCAAAAACACAGATTTCCTAACACATAAAAAATACATGTTAAAAACCTTACATATACCTTGGGAATGGTATAACAGAACAGTTTACCATACCGCGGTAAACCTTAAAACCGGTTATCGTCTCATGCCTAGATGCATAATAAGTCTTGAGTAAGTTGAGTAACCATTGTGATTGCTTATTTCCATCAATTTTTAACATTGGATAACTTTTAAAGTCATCTAGCACACGTTTAATTTTAATCCCAAGTCTATTTGCATTTACATCATATTTCTTGTCATATTTCTAATTTCTTGTGTCCCATGAAATTAAAATAAAAGTTTTTTTAAATGTTAGTATAAGTATTGTTTATTTTTAGGATATTGATAAGCCAGTGTGCACCAAAACAGTGACACAATTCGTGTTTAGAAGATATAAAACAGATGTAAAGCTAGCAGTTTGTCACTTCCACCTAAATGGATCAACGCTTTTATTCACATCATCTCAAACTTTGGTTTCTCATCAAATCATAACCAATCAAATGCTCTCTAGTATCTGTCATGCCCCGCCCCCTTTTAAGATGCTATGCTGTACTTGAGCTCAACCACTCTCACTGACAGAGCTGTCATAATACAAAATTCTATTGGCTGTTTTTTAAAAAGGGGAGAAGCTACACTGTCCCACGCCCTCTTCATGTTTTGGTTTAGATTGTCAAACATTGAACAAAATTACACATTTCAAAACACCTCACAGGATCTGTAACTAATAATTGCGGAGTATAACTACCCAATTTTAATATCTGTTCTTTTCTTGTATTTGGACTTATCTTTTTTATTTTAAAAATAGCATGGTATGCTAAAAATAAGTAAATTAACGTTAATTAAATAAGACATAAAGAAGCCCTTTCAAAGTTCTTCAGCTGTAATTTTGACCAACTATATCACAGTAGTCTAATGGTGTATTGCTATTCATTCATTTTCCTTTGGCTTAGTCTCTATTTCAGAGGTCGCCACAGCAGAATGAACCACCAACTATTCCGGCGTATGTTTTACATAGCGGATGCCCTTCCAGCCGCAACCCAGTATTGGGAAACACCCATACACACTCATTCTCACACACTCATGCACTACGACCAATTTAGTTCCTTCAATTGACCCATAGCGCATGTCTTTTGACTGGGGGAAACCAGAGCACCCGGAGGAAATGGACACGAACAGAAGGAGAACATGCAAACTCACACAGAAATGCCAACTAGTCCAGCTGGGACTCAAACCAGCAAACTTCTTGCTGTGAGGTGACAGTACTAACCACTGAGCCACTGTGCCACCTGTATTGCTGTTATGAGGCACAAATATTGCACAAAGAGGGCAAACTAATGAAGATGAATTCTGGGTTTCAGACTTATAAAAATAAAAACTTTTAGACTTACAATATAAAAGTCCCTCTTACAACACTTATCGTTATTTCCATGATGGATCATATTTATATCAAGGAACCTTACGATGCGGCACTTCACAAATTAATTCATTTATTCATTATAGAAAAAAGTGACATTTTATTGGGTTTGTGCATTTGGTCTTAAAATGACAGCTGTTAATAAAACCGCAAACGACCAAAGATTACTCATTTCTACAGCAAGTGTTGAATAGCTTTGATGATCAGTAATTGGTTATACAGTTTTCAATAAAATAATTACACAAGCATAGTCGCTGGTTCGAGTCCTGCTGGTTTGGCTGGTCCAGTTGCCATTTCTGTGTGGAGTTTGCATGTTCGCGTGGGTTTCCTCTGGGTGCTCCGGTTTCCCCCACAGTCCAAAGACATGCGCTATAGGTGAATTGGATGAACTAAATTGGCCGTAGTGTATGAGTGTGTGATTGTGAGAGTGTATGGGTGTTTATCAGTACTGGGTTATGGATGGAAGGGCATCCTCTGTGTAAAGCGTGCTGGAATAGTTGCTGGTTCATTCTACTGTGGCAACGCCTGATAAATAAGGGACTAAGCCTAAGGAAAATGAATGAATCTATACTGCTATTTCACGTTTGCCTACTTTTTGGCATTTTTAACTTGTCTTCAATGTATTACATTTGTGTTGTTTTACTGATGTGAAAATGGATCACATTTGTTCCTCAAAACTGTAATACGATCCACTTTTTAGTCAAAACGAGAAAATGTATCTGTGGAAAAATGCCAGTGGAAAACAAAAATACTGGCCAAAATTTGTTTACTTGAGCTTCAAACCTTCAAATCCTCCTGCTGAAAATCTTTAACAACAAAGCATCAAGTTTTGCAAATGCAATTATGTACAGTGGAATTCAGAATTATTAAACCCCCTTTGAATTTTTTTTTCTTTTTAAATATTTCCCAAATGATGTTTAACAGAGCATGGAAATTTTCACAGTATGTCTGATAACATTTTTTTGATCTGGAGAGTCTTATTTGTTTTATTTCAGCTAGAATAAAAGCGTTTTTTAATTTATTTAAAAAACATTTTAAGGTCAAAATTATTAGCCCCTTTAAAGCTATACTTGTTTTTGATAGTCTACAGAACAAACCATCGTTATACAATAACTTGCCTAATTACCCTATCCTGCCTAGTAAGCCTATTTAACCTAGTTAAGCCTTTAAATGTCACTTTAAGCTGTATAGAAGTGTCTTGAAAAATATCTAGTAAAATATTATTTACTGTCATCATGGCAAAGATAAAATAAATGAGAAATGAGTCATTAAAACTATTGTGTTTAGAAATGTGTTGAGAAAATCTCTCTGTTAAACAGAAATAGGGGGGAAAATAAACAGGGGGCTAATAATTCAGGGGGTTTAATAATTCTGACTTCAATAGGTAATACATATAACATTACATTAAGAACTGTTCTTCCTCATAATTGAGATTTTTCTACATTAGTTTTGTGCCACCAGTGCCACTCCACCAGTAGATAAAAATAATTCCGTCCAATCAGCTTCTTGCATGGAGTCTGACACACTGACTGTCTGGAATGCTGGCTGTCTGACACAGAGGAAAAAAACAGCAGATGCCCTTTGACCTGTTGACCAGTCGTGCTGAATCATCTCAGAAATGCCTTTGATTCCTCAATCCATTGATCTCAAAACACAATCTACCTCCACCTCCGGTCGACTCGCTTAAGATCAGATGAGGTCAAAATCAATATGAAGGTCTTGCTAGATGTTACTTTTTCTCTCAGGATGAGCTTGCCAGAGTGTTTGTTTCTCAACTGGGCAACAGGGTTGTGTACATGACAAAGTTGTTTGCTTGGTTAGGAAATGACATTGCCTAATTGAACAGATCAGATCTTGCACAGATGCACACATTCATGCCCACACCCATAAATCTCACACACATTACTGCATTTGGTCAGCATGATTCAGCTTTGCGTGCTTGAACTAGCTCTCTGTGCCTTGGTAAAACTGCCTTGTTTTACCTGGAATTGGACATTTATGTCTGATTTCAGTGGTTATGATAGGCTTGTGATTTAGCCAATTACGATGCGATCCTGGATTAATGTCTATGTTGATGCTGGAACATCATTTTTGTTGGAAAATGTAATCCATACCCATTCCCTACCCCTAAACCCAACCATAACTGTAAATTATTCCCAATATCAGAGGGGAATAATAGTTGTATAACAATCATGTAGAAGTGCATAAACCTGACCGTAAGCCTAAACTTAACATAAACTGTAAACATATCCCTTCATTTTGATTGGCTGATTGGAATGTTGTTCCAGGATCAACATAGCTGTTAATCCAGGAACATGTCCTACTTGCTGAAATCAGGTTGACGGTTATGATAGATTCAATGTTAACTGCAAGCTACCTTGCCTTATAGGGTGAAAATTTGTACTGTAGGTTTGCTTTTTATTTGCTGGTTTAACACAGTGGCTTTCAGTTTTGCATGACTTATTTTACTGAAACATTACTAGCAAGTTTAGTAAACTACAATGAATCTACATGCATTTACATTTAGACATTTAGCAGAAGCTTTGTTCAAAGCAGCTTACGATTCAGGAGGCATTCATGGCCAGTTTCCACTGAGTTGTTCAGTTTGGTACACTTTTATGGCCGTTTCCACTGTCAAAAGGTACCTAAAAGCGAACTGTACCGTAGCACTTTTTGGTTACCCTATGCTTTTGTACCAAAAGGCGGAGCTAGACAAGCAGATGAATGCTATTGGTTTACAGAGATTCGTCACTCCCTTGTCGACAAGCCACAATGAAAACAAAGGAACCACCATGTTTTAAATACACAGCCAAGACATTACATCGTAATACTATATACATATAATAACGAGCCATGGTCGACCCGAGCTCAAACAAACCTTGTCGTTGTCTTGATGAACAGCCACTAAACCAAGAAGAAATAAATCTGCCGTGTCCTGTTGTTGTTTTACGAGACCGTCTAAAAGTGCGAGCGGTTTCACTTTCAGCGCATCTATATTTGAAATAACAAACTTCTTAGGCTAATGATAATAACATGCTAACATGCACGTGATTATTGAAGTCTTTCTGATATCTGATCCTTTCAGAAAGGGACAAACGTGAGACTGACGTGCAAAAAAACAAAGGAGAAGCCGGAAAAAACAGAGCAGCAAATGCTTTTTTCTGCAACCTAAAACATGAACAAACTGCCATGTTTAATTATTATCATGACCTTTTGGACTGTACCATACCACGTACCGTACTCTAGCAGTCAGTGGAACCGGGCCATCAGAGATTCAATAAGAACCACCAATACACACAAGAAGTGCTGATTATAAAAATGAACCATTTGTGCTCATAGAATTAATTAAGGGTTTGGAGGAGTAAGTGAGAGAGAAACAGAGTGTTTCTACAGGTGGTTTGTCAAACCCACTCACCTGTGTGAGGCACACTCAGAATTGATAATGATTGTTTCTCAATATATGTTCTCGTGTTCTCGTGGAACGTCAGCAACCATCGCCGAAGTACTGTTCCAATTCAAAGTTCACATCTTGCCAAATGCAGATAAAATTCCCGGATGTGTACTTGCTCTGCTTCTTTTGTCAAGGACACATCAAGAGGTGACTTGAGCGAACTTGCAAAGCACAGGCATTGCAGCTCAACCAGCGAAAGCTAATGGCGGAGGAGAAAAGCCGCACAGTTTTAAAAATACTCCTTTGCTGTGTCACAAAATAAACTTTTAAGAGTTTTTCCAAGCGAGAATGTAGTTGTTTTAAACTCGAATCGGCAGTTTATTCACAAAGATGGCGCGTTTTTGATGCTGTGCCTCAGCTTATGCGGACTCTGAGCCCCAGCCTGCCAGGGAGCACCTTTAATCAGCCAGTCCATCTCGAATCTACCACTGGATTGCGTCTGTCCATTGTAGTTAAAGCATGATATTTAATTCATCTAGTGCAGTGGTGGGCAAACTTTTTAGCCCCAAGGGCCACAACAAGTTTTGCAAACCAAGTGAAGGGCCACATGTCAAATCCTTTAAAAATAACTTTTATTTATAGTGGCAGTATGCATGGAGCATGTAATATCGGACAGAAATGTGTCACATTAACACACATTTTTTAAAAGTTATTATTGAGTCATATTTACAAGTCAAATTAATTTGCACTGCTATTCATACTCATCAATCATCATAAAACACTAAAATAATCCCTTATAAAATATAATAATAATAATAATAATAATAATAACAACAATATAGATGAAGTATTTTGTTGTTCATTCTTCCTTAAACACACGACATTCAGAGTCAATTGTTCTTTTTTTTGCCTGACTCATTTTAAGTCATTACCGGTCGAGTGCATTTTAATATCTGAGAGTGTGTTCTAATTTTACTGGTTGCGCTAACTGTACCGCGTGCAATACTGCCATCAAATGGCATTCACTTGTATTGCATCATTAATTTACTAATTCTGAAACCAAACCGTTACTCAGAAGCAGCATTTTAAAAATCCCTCGCGGGCCGGATGAAAGAGTTTAGCGGGCCGTAGTTTGCCCACCTCTGATCTAGTGTATATTTAACGGACCGTTTTGGTCATTTATATCTATTGTTTGTTCTCAGGTGTATTATTTTGGCAGTGTTAATTTGTTCTGTTTTATAATTTAATTATGCTAACGTTATCGTGTTGTATGATGTTTGTCTGTGTTTACCTAATTGCTTAGCGTTATCTTCGTTTCCTTTTGTACTTTATACTTGTATAATATCCATTGTAGTTTATTAAATCTAATAATCAAAGACACAAGTCTGTGTAAAAGTTTCATTTCACATTTATGGCGATTTATGTTTACATTTTCTTAAATCAAACATATTGACTTATCATATTAATATAATATTAATTATAAGTCCGTGCTTTATATAAGTAAATCATTTTATTGTTAATGTACTGTGAAACCGATGAATCCAGATGAGGTAAGTGACTTTATAAAGTACACTGCCATTCCATTTGAAGAAGTACCTGACTTGTGTCCTCACGTCCTCTGGAGTTCGTTTTTCCAAGTCTAACCTTGGCAAGTCTAAATTTCCAAGGATGCAAGTCCGAACTTTGCGTACTTGGTATTGAGAAACAGCCAATGTTTTGGGGTTGTCGTATGATGAGGTATAAGAGAGATGAAGGGCTATTAGTTTTATCTATAGGCTAATATAGTGTACATACAAGAAACAATATAAATTGTAATTGTCACATATTAATACATCTTCGGGATCAGCTTTACGTGCTTTAAATTTATGCTAAAAAAACTAGCAGCTGTGGGTTGCTAGATTTATACTGTTGAAAGTATGATAGAAATTAGATTTTTTTCCAAACTATATTTTTTGGTTTTGTTTGAACTTCAAAACAAAATGTCTAGAAAAAAATACAAACTTATTCTGAAATATTGAATCATCAGGAATCAAACCAATGGTTAAAAAGTTGAAATTAAACACAAATTACACAAATTCAAATAATAGCAATTCATAAAAAAAAATAAATAAATAAATAAATAATAAAAAAAAAAAAAAAAAAAAAAAATATATATATATATATATATATATATATATATATATATATATATATATATATATATATATATATATATATATATATATATATATATATATATATATATATAATACCAATGTTTAATGCACATTTTTGTACATTGCATTTTTGCAGCTTTTCAGTGTGTTTTGTCTTTTGCTGGGTAAACATTTGTTAATTGTTCTGCTGGAATATAAGACATCTGAACAATACAATAGACACCAACAGGCGTTTGAAAGCTCAAACATCTAATGCTGAGTTCAGACTGCATGATTTTAACCCTGATTTTGACTCTCCGACAGATGCCTGAAATCACAGGCAAATCGGTGCTTGTGCACGAGAGTGACAATCACACAGTGTGAACTATCAAAGACGTGATCTAAAAGAATCGCCAATGAGTCGCCGATGCCTGTGAGATATTTAGCATGCTAAATATCTGGAGCTGTCTGCGATTCAAATCATGCCGTGTGAAATTAGTTTTAACTGAAAATAACAATGGTGATCACCTACAGCCAATGAGAGAGCAGCATTCACTAGCGTGGTTACCTGCAGGCCAGCGGGAGGTTGGGGGAGAAGTTAAAAGCGCTCATTTTCAGTTTATTTGGACCCAAGAAATGGAGGAAGAACTAGCAGAAATTTGGCAGGAGTACCCGTGTCAGTTTGACGTGTCATCTGAGCAAAACCACAACCGGTCAAAAAAAAAAGTTGAGCAGAAATTGCTAATTCCCTTCAAAACCCAGGCAAGCAAATATGTACATTTTCTACCCAATAAAGGCTTCTTTCTCGTTATGTAGTTAATAACAAAAGAGATATACTACATGTTTTTGGTTGTGAGACGTAGTTTGGACAAAGTTGTTGGCGATTCTTCCTATTTTAAAGTCATACAGTGTGAAACCCCATGTCGTCGATCCATTTTGCAGTGTAAACAAAGCAGCGACAAAACGCTAGCCCAGATAGTCATGCAGTGTGAAAACATTCGTGACATGACTACTTTGAAAATCATGCAGTCTGAACTCGGCATAAAAATGTTGGAAGGTCCACCTGGTTAAGAAAGTGCTGAATGTCCATGTTTTGTAAAAATCTTTTAATTTTCTTTTAACGGTGTATGTTTCTCTCTATTTTAAAGCAATAACATTCTTTGCTTGGAGTAAACTAAAATCTATTAGTTTGCGGTTCCTTGTGTTTACATGCAGATTTACAGCGTATATATTCATTAGAATTTTTTTAAATAAATCTTTAAACTTTACGGTAAACTACTTCAATTTATAGTGTTATACACTATTGTTTTGAATTACTAACATCGACACATTATACCTTTTGTTACACTAATGAATTATAATTAGTAAATTTATGGTTATTCACCATATATATTAGTGAAACTTTCTGTTAAAGACAGTCAGGTCCATAAATATCGGGACATCAACACAATTCTAACATTTTTGGCTCTATACACCAACACAATGGATTTGAAATTAAACGAAGAAGATGTGATTTAACTGCAGACTGTCAGCTTTAATTTGAGTATTTACATTCAAATCAGGTGAACGGTAAAAGAATTACAACAGTTTGCTTATGTGCCTCCCACTTGTTAAGGGACCATAAGTAATTGGACAGAATAATAATCATAAATCAAACTTTCACTTTTTAATACTTGGTAGCAAATCCTTTGCAGTAAATTACAGTCTGGAGTCTGGAACTCATAGACTTCACTAGTCACTGGGTTTCATCCCTGGTGATGCTCTGCCAGGCCTCTACAGCAACTGTCTTCAATTCCTGCTTTTTCTCTGAGCATTTTCCCTTCAGTTTTGTCTTCAGCTTGTGAAATGCATGCTCAATCGTATTTAGGTTAGGTGAATGACTTGGCCATTGCATAATATTGCAGAACACCCCACTTCAGCTGTCGGAATTACAAAAGTTTGCATATATGCCTCCCACTTGTTAAGGGACCAAAAGTAATAGGGCAATTGGCTTCTCAGCTATTCCATGGTCAGATGTGTGTTATTCCCTCATTATCCCAATTATAATAAGCAGATAAAAGGTCCAGAGCTCATTTCAAGTGTGCTATTTGCATACCCTCAAAATGATTCTCAAATTAAAGCTGACAGTCTACAGTTAAAGCACATCTTGTTCGTTTCATTTCAAATCCTCATGTGTTGTCATTAACCAAATGTGTTGGTTAATAGAGCCAAAAGTGTTAGAATTGTGTCGATGTGCCAATATTTTTGGACCTGACTGCAAGTTACAGGTTACAGATTTTGTATATAGTGTTTGTCATGTCAAAGCTGCACTATTGTACCTCATTTTAATTCTCATTTTACCGTATTCAGGGATCTCGGGTGCACTAGGTGTACTATTTCTGTAAATAAGGCTTTGACCCTTGGCAGTGCATTCTTGGCTCTTTGAAGGCCAGTGTTTGTGTGTGTTTATGGCAGAGATAAGACATGTTCAGATGCACTGTTTGTAATATCAGATCAGATCAGAGCAGCTCAGCATCTGACAGGCCATGGGAATTAGCAGGCTAACTTTAGCCGCTGTCTGCTCTCTGCACATATAATCAGGAAATAACACAGCTTTGAGTCATAGGCTGGCTTTCTCCCTCAGGAAAATATGAGAAAGAAATGGAGCCAAAGTCAAGTCAGGGGTTTTCCATTTGGTTTTCCTGGCAAATCTCTCTCTCACATGCTTTTGTGCCACATCTTTCCATATAGGTCTGTTTCTCCTTAGCACAGTTTACACTAATCCATGTTGGGGAAAGTAAGATGATGAGCCGAAGAGAGAGGGAGACGCTGTTTCTGCAAGCAGCATGATGCAAGAATGCTAGAACACTGCTATTAAAATTAATAAAATACTGGTAAAATAAAGTAAAAATAAATGGAAAAATATATGGAAATTATGGGAATATGGATATGGAAATGTATCCATAATATACTTATAATATAGTTATAATATACATTAAAGTACTTTTGGCAACACCATAGTATTTTTGATAAGCATCATGTAACAAAACTCTTGCAAAGTACAGTTTGCCAAGCTAGCATGGCTTTTAAAAGGTTAGTTCTCCCAAAACTGAAAACTCCTGAGACATTCGTACATCTTCTGACACAAATTAAGACCTTTTAAATAAAATCCGAGAGCTCTCTGGTACCAGCATTTTCAAATTATCTTCATTTGTGTTCAGCAGAAGAAAGAAACTAGAATACGTTTTGAACAAGGTTAAATATTTGATGACAGAATTTTCATTTTTGGATGAACTATCCTTTTATAATAAATAATACTATAACGGTACATGTCATTTTGAGGTAAATTGTATGCTACATGACATTGTTTACATGCTGGGTTATTAACTTCTTTTTTGCCGATGAAACATTGACTAAAAGTAGTAAAGAGAAAGAGACAGTAGTAGTGTACAAGTGGTAAGGAGGAAGGGATCATTATTTTCACTCGCACTTTAAGCTTTTTGAACCAAGGTGTCTATAGAGCAATCTGTCAAAACAAAGAGCACATTGTAAAAGCATTAATTGTTAGAATGTCCTTATAAAATGGACAGAATTTGAAAATTTGACCTTTTTTAGTTATTGATAGTAACGTAACCCAAACTGTTTGCGATTATCGGATGAGAGGTGCCTTATATTGTCTTGTAAAGGTTTATTCATGCATCTGAAATAGACTAAAAGTTCAACCCTAGGATGAAAGAATACTGATTTATTACATTGAAGATACTTTTGGATGTATGGATGGGTCAATGAATGAATGAACTAAGTGAATGTATTAATGAACTAAGTGAATGAGTGAATGAATGAACTAAATGAATGAATGAATGAATGAATGAATGAATGAATGAAATAAGTTAATAAATGAATGAGTGAATGGAAGAACTAACTGAATTAATGAATGAACTAAGTGAATAATTGAACTAATTGAATTTATTAATGAATGAACTTAGTGAATGAATGAACAAAGTTAATGAATGAATGAATGAACCAAGTGAATGAATAAATATTTTTATGAACTAAGTGAACTAAATGAATGAACCAAGTTAATAGACGAATAAACTAAGTGAATGAATGAATGAACTAAGTGAATGAATGAACTGAATGAAATAAGTTAATGAATGAATGAATAAGGTGAAGGAGTGTTTGTATAAACTAAGTGAATGAATGAAGGAATGAATAAGTCAGTGAATAAACTGAGTGAATGAATGAACTAAGTGAATGTATGAGCTAAGTGAATGTATGAATAAACTAAGTGAATGTATGAATGAACTAAGTGAATGTATGAATGAATGAACCAAGTGAATTAATAAACTAAGTGAATGAGTGAATGAATAAACTAAATTAATAACTGAATTAACTAAATAAATGAATGAATGAAATAAGTTCATAAATGAATGAGTGAATGGAAGAACTAAGTGAATTAATGAATGAACTAAGTGAATGAATGAACTAATTGAATTAATTAATTAATTAATGAACTTAGTGAATGAATGAACAAAGTTAATTAATGAATGAATGAATGAATGAACCAAGTGAATTAATATATTTGTGAACTAAATGAATGAACCAAGTTAATAGACGAATGAACTAAGTCAATAAATGAACAAATATGTCAATGAATAAACTGAATGAATAAATGAACTTAGTGAACGAATGAACCAAGTGAATGAACTAAGATAATGAATTAATTGAGTGAATGAATGAATGAATGAATGAATGAATGAATGAACCAAGTTAATAGATGAATAAACTAAATGAACAAATGAACTAAGTGAATGAACTAAGTGAATGAATGAATGAATAAGTCAATGAATGAACTAATTGAATGAATGAACAAAGTTAATGAATGAATTAAGCAAGTGAATGAACTAAGAGAATGAATGAATTAAGTGAATGAATGAATGAATGAATGAATGAATGAATAAACCAAGTTAATAGTTCATTCATCCATTCACTCAGTTCATTCATCTATTAACTTGGTTTATTCATTCATTCATTCATTCATCCATTCACTCAGTTCATTCATCTAAGTGAATGAAGTTTTAATAGTTAGTTCTGCATGTGCAGTTGTTTAAACAGTACTGAAATACATTTTTTGTCAGTGAAATGTCTACCATTTCCAGCAGTCCCTGCCTGATTTCACCCATGTCATTTTTGATTATATTTTAAGTAGATTAAATAGGTAGTAAAACAATTTGACTGAAACGTTGACAGTTTGACTGAAAAAAGACTGCTTGTTGGCAAGAAACTTTTCAAGATGGATTCAAACCAGTTTTTCATCAAAAAGGGCAGATTTACATGTGTCATTTGTTTGTAAATCGCACTGCACTGTCGCTTCTGTATGTTTAGTGTTGGAGAGTGATTGAACAACACAGATGCTCAAGAAACTCCATTGCGAAAATCACTGGTGTCCTGTTTTTAAAAAAAATAGCATCCTCCTTCACGAGAGTGTGAAATGTGCAGTGTTGACATTTACTGTTAATGGGAAAACTCATGTGTGCTTTTTCAGTATGGTTGTGTTTACGTGGAACATTGTATTCCGTTTAAAGGTTCAGTCTGAATTCTGTGTAAACACCTCAAAATGGGCAAACCAATTGATATTTCAATCAGTTTCTATTCCATATTGGACATGTAAACGCTTGATCAGGTTGAAAACTGAAACTGGGCAGTTTTGTGCATGTGCTGTGACTTTTGTGTCAGTAGATTGCCATGAGAAACATTGTCATAAGAAGGATTGTGGCATAATATTAAGCAAAAATGTCTTATTACTTTGATCAGACATCTTGTTTTGGGAATTTTTTTACTGCTTGAGTAATAAGAGCATCATTGCACAAAGATTTGGGTGTTTGATATGCAGTGTGTGTGCATGTTTGTGAAATACACAAGCAAACTAACCCAATCATTTTATTAAGCATTTGTGTTCTTGATCAGTCAGAATTATGAACAAAATGTGTCTATGTAAATGTGGATAGTACGACACAGAGATTGAGAGAGCTTGTTTTGCTTCACCATTTTCAGCAGTTTGGCTAAATGTAGTTAAACAACCACATTGTGTCATTATAATGAGGTCATGTAATGATTAATGGAAATGATGAGTAATGAAAATTTTGAGCAATGGTAAAACACTTATAGTTTATTTAATGCCATCAGATCAAATATGGCCTACTGAGGTCAGTCAGCATGACTAACAAGCAAAAACCGGTACTTTTCTTAGTTAAAGATCTTTTTATGACCAAGAGTGCTGTTTTTTTCTGAATAAATCAGCATCACTGAAATGAATATGAGACATTTCCGAAATGCAGACAGAAGTGTTTTGTTTCTAACTTTTTTGATTGAATCAAGTGAATGATTCAATGACTCGTTCATTAAGACAGTCCTGTTATTCAATCTTAATGAATCGTTTAAACAAATCGGTTGAATTAATGACTCGCTTAAGAAATTCACTTGTTGACACCTAATGTTTATGTAGTTTCATGCGTAAAGATGTTAAAATTTTACCATTTAACATTTGTTTATTCAAAAAGAAAAACATTTAATAGGCTTTAACATTATGCACTCATTTTCTATTGTAAAATACTCTGAGCTTCATTACATTTTTGAATCATAGCCTAGAGGGCAGCTGTTTTGATCAATAAAAATTGGTTATTGATTATCCCTCAAAAAGTTCCTATGTAATAGCATAAAATCAACTTTGGCCTGTTGAGAACAGTTTGAAAGGATTTTTTTAGATAAAGCATGACTGACAAATCGCAATCTAACAAGCAAAAACTAATATTAAAACTAATTGTTTTCTTCTTTTTTTGGTTAAAGAGCTTTTTATGACCAAGAGTGCTGTTTTTTCTGAATATACCTGCATCACTGAAATAAATATGAGACATTTCCGAGATACACAAGTGTTTTGTTTCTGAATGAATCGAGTGAATGATTCAATGACTCGTTCCTTAAGACAGTCTGTTATCTTAATGAATCATCTGAACAAATCGGTTGAATAAATGACTAAATGACTCCCTTAAAGACTGCATCAACTGGAAGCTGTGACGTACTGTGACGCAGTTACTAGCGAAACGGAATATTAAATTAGCAAAAAGTGGGTGTGGCTTGTATTTTCTACTGGAAGCTGATTATATGTAGTAAAATTCAGAAAGATCAGGATTCAGGAGAGTTATTAGAACAGACACCTCCTCCTCACCATTTCTGTTTGTTTGCATAGCGCTGTATGTTAAACAACAGGTTAACATACTTAATATACCCCAAACAGACATTGTCTGAGAATTTAACTGAAAACAAACAGGAAGTGCATGGTCAGATTTCAATCTTAGATTACAAGGGCAAAAAGGTTTTTTTTCTTAATGACATGCACAGATGAATTGTTCACCACAAAACTAGCAATTTGAGCTAACAAAATCAATACGACTAGTTTTGATTTCATGTGTACTTTAAGAAATTCACTTGCTGACACCTAATGTTTGTGTAGTTTCTTGCAATTCTATTAAAAAGAGAAATATATAAGGCTATATTGTTAATTATGCACTCATTTTCTATTGTAAATACATTCATGCTACCTCTAAACTTAATTGTTAATTGATATTAATACAAATTCAGTTTCCTCTGCACTGATTTTTGAACCATGGATTAGCGTATAGGGCTGGGTGATTTGGCCTAAAATCTAAATCTCGATTAATTGAACATTTTAAGTCAATCACTATTAATGAACGATTATTTAATTATTTATTTAACAAGTTTTGTACAGTAAATATGCTCAAATATTACACGTGAGAGATTATTGAATGAAGGGTGCATTACTTGATTTTAAAATAATTGAAGGAAACACACACACTATCTACTATCTATGATTATATTGATCGTCAATGTTGAACAGCTGAAATTAAAACACACATTGCCCAAAACAAACAGTCACTTTTTTTTTATATATGAAAGTGAAAACAAATAACTTGCACTTTTAGAAACAAAAATTATTATTTTTATTGTTAAATGTTTAATATTAAGAGTAGAAAATAAGCAGCATCTCTTCTAAATAAAATAACTTGTGTATCCTGTAAATAATATTTTAAACAGTGCATTTCTTGAATGTTCTGTAAACAAATATTTTAATGTAAATAATAATTTTATTGTAATGTAAAATATGCCGTCTTTGGTGCTGCTTCAATCATCGTCACTAGCTATGTTTCCAACCAAAAATGCGAATTAAATTTATGCGTAAATCTGGATTATTGCATAAAAGACGTGCGAATAAAGCAGCATTTCCATCCAACGAGTCAAAGAGAACAAAATTGTCACTTCCTGATTAACTGCCGCCAATTATCAACAGCAAAAACGGAATTTGCAGTAGTAGGAGAAGCTGTGTGAATCTTTTCTTCATTTAATAAATGACTTGCGCCTCAGAAGGCAATCCTGACACGCAGTGAATGCGCGGTGGTGTTTGAAGGCATGAGACGCGGAGCACAGACGCTCTTGATTCTGGAGGTCATTAATAATAACACTAATACTAAAACGGTAAGGCATTTTAGAATGACCAAAACAACATTTCAGATGTTTTACTATGTGCTCAGCCTGCTGGTTTGTCCATTCACACACATTTTTATCATCACATGGTCTCTTATAACAAAATCAAATGACTTTTTTTAATGCCCATACTGGAATTTGTTCTGTAGAAGTGTTTCCATTGTAGTTTTTGTGCATCTTTTCTTATAGAATAAAAAGTTTATCTTACTCAGTTATGCACATACATTTTTTATGCGCATTTTCAAAATTGGTGCGCATCTTGGCGTTACCATCAACCGTTTTTTATGCACATCTCCAAAATGCACATATAAATAGGTGGATGGAAACGTAGCTATTGAAGTACAAACTTGTGACATGTAGTTAAATTTTTTGATAGGTGCACGGGTATGCGACTGCACAAAGTCTGCGCCAGATCGTACCCGTGTGTTCGATGCAGCAGTATAAAGTAGCCTTAACAGAGCAGGGTCACGTGACTCCACAAGCGGTACGGAAAGTAATTGAAAAAATTGACCTGGAAATATTTGTTCAATTATAGGTTCTGAATGTTGATTTCGATTACTTTTCGACTAATCGTCCAGCCCTAGATTAGCGGTCAGCTGTTTCGATCAATAAAATTGGTAAAACAATTTTTCATAGATTTTCTCTCACAGCTTGCATATTTAATAGCATCAAATCAAATATGGCCTATTGAAATCAGTTTGAAAGAATGTTAAAATGTCAAACTGCCAATTAGGGCTGTGCAATTTGGGGAAAATATCTAATTGCAATTTTTATTTTATTTATTTATTTTTTTAATTATTAATTTATTATAATTTTCCTCTTGAGATTAACTAATCGCAACGTTTCAAATTGCGATTCGATTCCAATTGATTGCACAGCCCTACATCCAATTTAAATAACAAAACAGTGTCTCTTGTCACTACATGCTCTATAATTGAAAAATCAATGTGTCATTCTGATAAAGCGTACAAAATATTGATTTGCTTTCGCTGAATGCTTTTGAAGCATCCATGCAAATAAAATATAATTACAAAATAAAAACATTGTAATGATTCTGTCTGTTTATTTTTTTTTCTTGTTTCAGGTTCATTTTCCAGATGTGGAGAGAGTGGAGTGGCTTAATAAGGTGTGTGTGTGTGTCTGGTTTTATAAAAATAGATCTGGATCTATGCTAACCCAGAAATGTTTCCTCAAGAGTATTAACTCTCTCGTTCTCTTTTTTTTTTCCCACTAACAGACTGTGCAGCAGATGTGGCCGTATATTTGTCAGTTTGTAGAGAAGATCTTCAAAGAGACCATTGAACCAGCTGTGCAGGGAGCCAACACGCACCTTAGTACTTTCACCTTCTCCAAGATAGATATGGGGGACAAGGTACATGCACATGTTTACCTAGCTACCTACATATCTGTCTATATGATGACATACCATAGATATAGCCCAGTCCCTAAATCTACATGTGAAATTTTTTTGGCATTTAAATATTGCACAAAAACTATTAAAAATAAAAAAATGTATTTACTTCTAACATTTGTTTTATTCATTTATTCATTTTTTGTTTTATTTTGATACTATAGTTTTAGTTTCCTTTCATTTATTTTTTACATCAGTTTTTTTGTTTTTGTTTATTTTTTATGATATTTTATTTGTAATTATTATTTTTTTTGTAGTTTAATTTAAATGAAAGATAGGAGCATTTCTTTGATAAAAAGCCAAATTAAACTGTAATTTTTTAAAAATATATATTTAATTTAATTTGTTTGTCAATTTTCTTTTCTTTTTTTTCTTTTTGATGTCTGTGCAGTTTTAAATCATATTTATTTATTTCTTATTTTTATGCAACTTGTCCGCCATAACAATAACCTTGATCAAACCTTAAATCTACTCCTAAAAAGAAACTTTTGGCATTTGTTTGAACAAACAATCATTAAACTAATATTTGTAAGAAGTGTTTTAGTATTTTTAATATTACTCTTAATATTTTTCGTATTTTTCATCTGTTTGCAGCCTCTCAGGGTGGATGGAGTGAAAGTTTATACAGAGAATGTAGATAAACGACAGATTATTATGGACCTACAGATCAAGTAAAGCATGCACCAACACACACAAACACACACACATTTAAAGGGGCGGTCCACTACGATATCATATTTTAAGCTTTATATTTTATTTATATTTTGATGTGTAATGTAGCTGTGTGAACATAAATAATATCTCTGAATGTAATACGCTCAAATTTCAATGCAAAGGGAGACATTGGCTTTTACAAAGTTAGCCTAGCAAAGCCTACAGTGAACAACATTTGGGGACTACAAAAAAATACACCCGGGCTAGTGAGATCACAAACGCTTCAAGCTATGTGCATTCACTACACGCATACACCCCATGCAGCAAACAGGCATGGCCAGAGGTGCTGTAATGTTATAGCAGAGAAAGCTAAAATGACGTCCAAACGCTGCTATTTCCACAGAGCTTCTTCTGTTTCTGTATTTAGGCTTCCAAAGGACACGACACAAAGAGAAAAGTGCTTACAGTTTAATTTTAATTATGTTCCAGAGAATTATAAAAAATATATAGTTCTAGCATTTGACAAAGGAGAGCTTCCAGAATCTGTCCCAGTTCAGTGCTGGATTCGGCCAAAGAAGGAGCAGCTCCAACCACAATAGACGAAGCTGTGGATTGTGAGCCACAACCTGTAAATGTTTATGTTTGTTAAAATTGATCTATTACATGCACAGTTTCTAGCAATAAGGGTATGTTGCGAGGACATAAACAAGGATGTAAACAACGGGAAATGTTGTTTGGCACTGCTAACAATTTAGCAATTTTATCAGTCAAACCGCTGTAAACACTCACAATCTTCACCAGCACTGCAGTGTCTCTATGTGGCCACTTTCCGTGCTTTCTACATCTCAAATAGCAAACTCGCAAAAGATATGTGAACTTTTCATATTACTTACACGTGCTTATAATCCGCAAATATGTGAAAGACAGACAACTTTTAATTGAGAGAGCAGCCGAGAGGTTTAGCTGTGTCCTCTTCATTTTCTGTCTGATCCAGTCTTAAACTGAAACGGCTAACAGCTACTCTGACTGACAGTATTTACACACTGGTGCGTTCGACATGAAGCACGGCTACAGCCGGCAATCAACGAGATTAGCTGAGCGCAGGCGGGGGCGGAGTTGAAAACGGAGCCGTCAAGCCGGACACTTCGGGGCTCAAAGTTGCTGCTGTCATGATGGCCGATCACATGGCGGGATCGTTTATTTATTTGTTTAATTATTGCAATAACAACAAAAGATTTACAGTACACATAAAACAGAATACAGTCTCTACAACCATAGTTAATTAAAAATAGTCTATATAACAAATGCATGAGAAATAAGGGGAAAACGAGAGAGCACATAAAAAAAAAAAACAATATCAATAAATAGGCATATTAAACAAAACAATAAGCACAAATACTTGGAGTTTAAGCATCAGTCTTTGGGCTACTAGATGTTGAATGGTATGTCAATATTGTTCCAGTGCTTGTTTGAATATGCTAAAAGGGGTTTACATTTATTTACGTTTATAGATATAAAACTTTCCAATATATATTAATGTAAAACCCAAACCAAGGTGTTTTGATTAAGTCTTAAACAATGATTAAGATTATTTTGGATAATAAAAGTTTTTTTTAAAAAGCACTTTAATTTAAAAAAGATTGAACAAAAGGACCAAAATAAATGAGCTACACTTAGTAGAAGTTTCCCAGAAAGAGCTGGTACATCAATGTCATTTTTGTATAACATGTCTTTATTGAGTTTTTTTCAAGGTTTTACAAAAATTCAAACCCCAATACCCAAAACTTACCCCAGACAGGCTTAGGGAAAAAAAAAATAAATAAATAATAATAATTCTTATTAAAAATAAAAGTAATATTAAAAAAATTTAAAAAATACAAAATAAAATAAAATAAAAAACACAAAAATTCTAATCAAGCACCAATTTACATTCCACAGCTTCAGACTTCCAAAGCTTCTTCAATATCTCCATTTTTCACAAAGTTCAAAAACACCTCCCAGATATCACAAAATTCAGAGGCTTTTTTCCTTATTATATAAGTGAGCTTTTCAACAGCCAAACATGTTATTAGGTTTCTCAACCAAAGTCCAATAGAGGGGCGAATAACATTTTTCCAACATAAAACAATACAACGCCTTGCTTGTATTAAACATAAATCGATCAATTTTCTTTCTTTAGTAGACAAAGCACAACTGTCTTCATACATATTCAATATACATAATCCAGGACATAACTGAGTAGAAGGAATTGGAATGGATATAAATTATGAAATATACTGAGTCACCTCCACCCAAAATTTTTGTACCTCCTCACACTCCCACACACAATGAAAAAATGTACCTTGTATCTTATTGCATTTAAAACAAAGATCAGGGATATTAGGGTTGAATTTATTTAATCTTACAGGAGTATTATAAGTTCTCATTATCTAATTATATTGTAGCAATCTCAAACAGGAGTTTAATGTTTTTGTTTGTGCATTCAAACAAATTATATTCCAGTCCTTTACTGGTCAATGTCATTTGTAACATTTCTGCATAAATGGCTCAACAGGAAATAAAATATTTTATAATCATATATTTTTATATTTAATAAAATATTTTTTTTACTTAATTTGTTAAGAAATCAGGGCAACGCAGTGGCGCAGTAGGTAGTGCTGTTGCCTCACAGCAAGAATGTCGGTGGGTCGCAGGTTCGAATCTCGGCTGGGCTGGGTCAGTTGGCGTTTCTGTGTGAAGTTTGCATGTTCTCCCTGTGTTCGCGTGGGTTTCCTCCGAGTGCTCTGGTTTCCCCCACAGTCCAAAGACATGCGGTACAGATGAATTGGGTAAGCTAAATTGTCCGTAGTGTATGAGTGTGAATGTGTGTGTGTGGAAATTCCCAGAGATGGGTTGCGGCTGGAAGGGCATCCGCTGCGTAAAAATCGTGCTGGATAAGTTGGTGGTTCATTCCACTGTGGCGACCCCGCAAGGGACAAAGCCGACAAGAAAATGAATGAATGAATGAATGTTAAGAAATCTTCATAGTCAGGATCAATGATGATAATTATTTTATTACAAGTATGTAAGACTTATTTGAGTTAATATTTAGGTTATTTACTAAAATATATAATTTAAATTGTTTATGGAGCTGAATACAGTGTGTAAAGGCAGAATAAACTTGTGCAAACAATCTAGTCATTATGAACAAATTATTTAACAAAAGATGATGATGCTGCAGTAAAATATTTGTAGTCTTTTAAAAAGCATGATGTGTACAAGATAGAGAGGGTATGAACAGTTAATTGTTTGTTTTGAAATTTGTGAGATGGAATTTGTCCAATAATAAACGCGAAACACATGTGGTTGTTGTCATGCGGTGAACTCGGCCAATCGTGTTATATTGGTGTCGTCATCTTAGCTCCAGCAGGCGCTGTTCAGATGCTGCATGGGCTAAGTCAGTCGTCTGATCTCAGAGCACTGTCGCGGTACTTTGATGCTACATGTGACAGTCACATGGCGTCGGCGCAGCATCAATCCGGCCAAAATTTCTAACCGGCATGCACCACTTTAAGACAGATTTCGATCGATCTGCGCATCGCTGCATGAAGTCGAACACACCTTATTACACAGCGCAAAAGTCAAGTGCTTGTAGAGGCGTGATGCTTTTCCTGGTGATGAGGAGCCAATCTGTGAATCACAGGACATTATGTTATCTGACCAATGAGAGCCTCTTGAGGGCGGGCCTTTCGGATGAAACTAGGAAATATGACAGTCATTTTCATGTTAGCTGAGTATCAGTGTATAATCAAAGTAAGATGTATGAAAAAATTGCGTGATTTTCTACAAATGACGCGTGAGCACACATTGCATCTTTTAAACACAACCAAACCTTAAAAATACACCCTGGACCACCCCTTAAACCACGGAGTCTCATAATCGACCTCTAAAAACTGAAACTGTCTGTTTTTTTTATGTTTGTGCAGTTTTGTTGGAAACACTGAAATTGATGTGGACATTAAGAAATACTACTGCCGTGCAGGAATCAGGAGTATTCAGGTAAAACACTGAAACAAGTTTGTGGTATGATGACATGCCTGTTTGTGTGCCGCTTACGTGAGATGTTTATACTTGAGTTGGTCGTCATTACAGTGATAAGAATCAGAGTGAGCACACATGAGCTTTGAAGAGGCTGAACTGTGTGTCCAAGGAGCTTCTTTACTCTGTTAGATTACAGTCATTAGCCATAGTCAGTCCTTTCTCAGATCTGCAAGCAGAAGTTTTTCAATTATTTATATGAGCTTTTTCCTATAACTGGAGAGGACAGTGGATATGTTACAGGAAGCAATAGGAGAGGTGGTGGTATCAGGAAGTCACCAGTGCATTTTTAGATATGTTCGTACTAAAATAAAATACATTTTTAAATGTGTATCTTATTTAAACAGTTAACAATAATAGACACCTGTCCTTACGATGAAAACTTGGTAAAAGGAACACTTCAACAGTATGGGCTCATTTTATACTAGCCTTTTTACCTTAGCTTAGCATAGATCATTGAATCGGATTAGACCATTAGCCTCTCTCTTGAAAAATTTAAAAGAAGAGCTTTGATCATTTTCTTATTTAAAGCTTGAGTATTCTCTAGTTACAGAAACCGATGGAAAGACCGATGGAAAGATTGAGCTGTTTTCTAGGTTGCTAGGAGCTATACTTTCATTCTGGTGTAATAATCAACTTAACATGGCTGCACCAGACGCAATGATATTACCTATTATGCTGTTATCTAGCTGGGCACTAATTTCAGGTGCTGCACACTATCATTACGAGATGCTAATGGTCTAATCCAGTTCAACAATTTATGCTAAGCTATGCTAAATGTTCTCTCGTAAAATGGCTGCAACTGACGCAATGATATTACCTGTTAAGCTGTTACCAAGTTACTGTAACTAACTGGGGACTATTTTCAGGTGCTGCACACTATCATTATGAGATGCTAATGGTCTAATCCAGTTCAACAATTTATGCTAAGCTAAGCTAAAAGTTCTCCCGCAACATGGCTGCAACTGGCGCAATGATAATACCTATTATGCTGTTACCTAGCTAGAGAATATTTTCAGGTGCTGCACACTATCATTACGAGATGCTAATGGTCTAATCCAGTTCAACAATTTAACAAGCTAAGCGAAAAGTTCTCTCATAACATGGCTGCAACTAGTGCAATGATATTACCTGTTAAGCTGTTACGTAGTTAACTAGCTGGGGACTATTCTCAGGTGCTGCACACTATCATTAAATAATGCTAATGGTCTAATCCAGTTCAACAATTTTTGCTAAGCTAAAAGTTCTCTCATAACATGGCTGCAATTGGCACAGTGATATTACCTATTATGCTGTTACCTCGCTGGAGACTATTTTCAGGTGCTGCAGACTATCATTCAGGGATGCTTATGTGTAATCCAGCAATTCTAATTTTGCTAAGCTAAGCTAAATGTTCTCTTACAACATGGCTGCAACTGGCGCAGTGATATTACCCATTATGCTGTTATCTAGCTGGGGACAATTTTTAGGTGTTGCACACTATCATTACGAGATGCTGATGGTCTAATCCAGTTCAACAGTTTATGCTAAGCTAAGCTAAAAGTTATCTCCTAACATGACTGCAACTGGCGCAATGATATTACCTGTTAAGCTGTTACCTAGTTAATTAGCTGGGGACTATTTTCAGGTGCTGCACACTATCATTACAAAATGCTAATGGTCTAAAAAAGTTCATCAATTTATGCTAAGCTAAAAGTTCTCTCGTAACATGGCTGCAACTGGTGCAATGATATTACCCATTATGATGTTACCTAGCTGGGGACTATTTTCAGGTGCTGCAAATCTTTCAGTTGCTAATGGTCTAATCCTATTCAATGATCTAAGCTAAGCTAAAAGTTCTCCCATCAGACCCTGAGATCTGCTGAAGGGATTATAAAATTGTAAAACTCAACTGTTGAACTATAATAGAGTCTTAAAATTAGTCTATTTGCAAAAGTGGAGCGTTCCTCTTCAAGTCTTGCTCAAAAGTCAGTATAAACATTTTTATACTGAAGTTTTACTCAGCATATTTAACTTTTTCAGAAGTCAGATGTTAATCAAGCCTAACATTCGACCATTAAAACATTTTCCTATAAAGGACTGCAAAGAAATAGCTGTAGTAGGGCATTTGAAGTTACCTTTCTTGTAAAACAACTACAATTGCATTAGAAAATATAAACCATTACAAAATTAAGAGCAGCCATGACACAAACCCTACATCATAGGTCTCAAACTCAATTCCTGGAGGGCCACAGCTCTGTACAGTTTTGCTCCAACCCTGATCAAACACAGCTGATCCAACTAATCAAGGTGTTCATTACTTTTTTGAACACCTTGAGTATTTGGATCAGCTGTGTTTGATAGGTTGGAGCAAAACTGTGCAGAGCTGCGGCCCTCCAGGAATTGAGTTATTTGTTGATCTAATAAATGTGTTAAAGGGATAGTTCAACATAACATAATATTTACTCGCACTCAGGTGGTTAGAAGCATTTATAAAGTACATTTCTTTTATTTGTTGAACACAAAACGAGATATTGTTGGAATGTTGAAAACCCGCAGCCATTGATATAAAAAATACTATGGATGCCAATGGCTGCTTTCTCCAGCATTCCTCATTATATCTTCTTTGTGTTCAACAGAAGAAAGAAACACAAACGGAACAAGTGGAGGAGGAGTAAGGCCCAATCCCATTTCTATTTTTTTTTTTTTTACTTCCCCTTGGCTCTTGAAATAGCGTGTGAACGGGAACGACTTTAAATTTACTCCTAAGAACCAATAGTAAAAAAAGAAATGAGACACCACTACAACACCACACACGTCATCATATGTCGACTGCTGTAGTTATTCCAGTTGCGTTATTTTTTTGGTATTTATCTTCAAAAAAAACACTGAAGGCATTGATATCATGTTATCATAACGATATAGTTTGGCAATAAGCTAGTAACTGTACTGTTGCATTTACACCGTGGCCATATTCATTAAAAAAAAACAACAACATTAACATTATAACAGACACTGTAAAAAGGTCATTCCCAGCCACTAGAATTTTCTGACCAGGTATTCGAGTGTCATCGAGATGTTAAAGTATGTTGTGTGTAGGATAGGGCTGGGCGATATTGCACAAAGAATTATCACAATATTATGTTTCATATAATTCGGTATCGATGATTATTGAATATTTTTACAATACATTTAGGAATATTAAGATTTTTTTTTGTTTAACCACTTTATTTTAATTTACTAACACCACTAAGGCAAATAGTTTTAATAGTCAAAAACAAAAATATTCAAACAAAATATCTGGGGCCTGTTTCAGTAAGGAGGTTCAACCAACTCTGAGTTTAAACTTGAACTCTGAGTTAATTTACCGAGAGATTAAAAACTCAAGAGTTTTCGGTTTCAGAATAGCTGATCTGAGTTGGGTCAATCAACTTTGAGTAGACCAATTCAGAGTTAAGTGCGCACACCATGACTATAAAAAGGCATTATCAATGGAGCGCAGATATTACGAGTTTTCCAGCTGAACTTGATGTGCTCATGCAAAGTTATAGCAAATATGAGCATATATTTAAAAAAGCAACACCACTGCATCAGTGAGACAGAGACAGTTAGCATGGGAAAATATAGCCGCTCAAGTTAATGCGTAAGTTTACATTTAAAATATTTCAATATTTAAGTATACTTAAAAAAAGTAATGTAATGTTTGACGTTTATTAAATTTTCGAATGAAAAAGTGGGGAATTGGCCATAATTTTGAAGTTATTTCAGATGTAATTGCATTAAATTACATAAAATAGGCTACTGCATAGTTTCTACAACAAATTTGACAAAACAAAAATGCATATAACCTTAGTTTAATGTTTAATGGAAAGGTTCTTACACACGTTGATCAGTTTTAATAGATTTAAAAGTGCACTTGAGTGTCTGCCTTTTTTATTGATCGAGTGGTAGAGGTTGAGATGACGTTTAGAATGTAAGCAGAACTAAAAAATAGTTTTTAGAACGAGTAATAATCCCATTAATCTAGTTACAGTACATGTCCAATTCAGTTCAATTCATCATTATTTGTATAGCGCTTATACAATGTAGATTGTGTCAAAGCAGCTTCACATGGAAGATTATAGTGAATTGAAACAGAGTCAGTTCAGTTTTCAGAGATTAAGTTCAGTTCAGTTTAGCTCAGTTCAGTGTGGGTTAATAATCACTACTGAGAGTCCAAACACTGAATAGCAAATCCATCGATGCACAGCTCTACAGATCCCGAACCATGCAAGCCAGTGGCGACAGCGGCGAGGAAAAAACTTCACCAATTGGCGAAAGCGAAGATTTAAAAAAAAAAACCTCGAGAGAAACCAGGCTCAGTTGGGCACGACCATGTCCCTGTCGAAGGTCAATGAATTTAAGCTAATTAATTATTAAAAAAGGTCAAGCCATTCTCGTACATAACTTTGTTGTTTGTGTGACTGAAATGTAGGCAATAGCTATGTTTCGATCCAAAAATGTTAATTAAATGTATGTGCAAAACTGGAATAACGCATAAAAGATATGTGAATAAAGCACTTCCTGATTTATCAGTCACTTCCTGACTAACTGCGAAATATCAACAGTAAAAACAGAATTTACTGCAGTAGAAGAAGCTGCGTGAATCTGTTCTTTATTTAATAAATGACTTGCGCCTCAGAAGACATGAAACGCGGAAAACAGACGTTCTTGACACGCTGTAGACTCTCTGGAGGTCATTAATAATATAATAATACTGAAACGGTTAAGGCGTTTTAGAATGACCAAAATAACATTTCAGATGTTTTACAGTGTGCTAAGCCTGCTGGTTTGTCCATTCACACACATTTTCATCATTCTCTTAACAATTAATGCATTAATTTTAATGCGTATAATTAGTTCAGTAAAAGTGTTTCCATAGTTTATCTTTTCTTATCGAATAAAAAGTTTATTCTACTCAGTTATGCGCATATGTTTTTTATGCCTATTTTCAAAAGTTCTGTCCATCTTGGCGTTTCCATCAAACAATTTTTTTTTATGCACATATCTAAAATAAGCATAAAAATAGGTAGGTGGAAACGTAAGGCTAAAGCAAGAAATGTCAATGACAAACTTGCTATTTTGAAATGGAAAACCCAGGGTTTCTCTCAGGGTTAAAAATACTCTGAGTTTTCACTTAACCTCCTTTCTGAAACCGGGCCCTGATCTCTTTAAAATAAAATAAACATAAGTGTTAAAGAGACCCTTAAACTTTATGTGTGCAATGGTAAAGGTAGATCAACATCTGTAAGGTATCAATAATAATGATACAGTAAATCTCAAACTCTGTAAACAAAACAAATTATGATATTTAAATCTGAGCTTTCAAGTAAAGGACCTAACCATCATTATTCAAATACATATTGCAACACTACAAATTGTGAAGTTGGATGACTACATTACCGCCTATGTTAAACAATCTTTCAGATAGAGCGCTAGTGGCTGCAATGCACAAGAAAAGAAAGCCACTTTGTCGACGTCCTTGCACCTTTTTTTTTTTTTTTTTACAATCTCTTCAGTGCTGCTATATGGCACTCATTTTAGCGTGTGTTGTTATTCTGACCTGAAGTGACAAGCGAAATGTGTATATTCCATACAAAGTGTGAAGCAGATTGGTTAGCTCTACTTGTACGAATCGCGGCACGCTCGCTGCATTCGGAAAGGTTCAGATGTTTTTCAACTAGGTGTACCTGGAAAATGCGCGCCTTCATTGGAAATGACAACTTGCACACTAAGCTTATTGGCATTTTTTTCCAAGGTACGAGCTCAGCAGCCACATTTTAATGAAACTATAGCCTTCCTACCAAACTTTTTTTTTATTGTTATTGATAATGGTGTTCGGTCAATAAATACAGATTTTATCTCCCAGCCCTAGTGTGGGACTACTACACAGGAGTTACTATAGATAGTGGAATTTATGGGGTGTTTTTAGTCTTTTTTTTTTTTTTTTTAAAGCATGACCTTAAACACGAACGCTGTCATGAATGTATTAAAACATGTGCTTGTTTGTTGTAAAAAATGTCAAAAAAATACTTACATTTGTGCATCTCTTGACTCGCTTGTGCAGCCATGTTGCCGTTATAGCTGGTTTTATTCTGGGAAATTTTCGTACCCCTTGGTTTCTAGTGTGGTCCTAGAAAATCTCAGTTTTGAGAGCTATCTAGAATCTATCTATCTAGAAAGCTAAAGAGAATTGAGACACCCCTACCTCTTTATGTGAATGCGCAAAACAAAGGGGTAGAGAGGTAAGGGGAAGGGCATAGGGGTTGCATTGGGATTGGGCCTAAATGAAGACAGCATTTTTATTTTTGGGTGAACTATACCTTTAAGCACTATATACAATGTCTGTCTGTGTAAATATCCTCTTTACTTGGGATGACCAATGAAGCACATTTCAAAGCTTTTAACATTGAGCCCTGAAAATATTATCATCTGACATTTTGTACTGTCAATCTTGCTGACCTTTGGTTTGTTTGTCTCCATGAGCAGCTGAATGGTGTGTTGAGGGTCATCATGGAGCCGCTGTTAGGAGACATGCCTTTGGTCGGCGCTCTGTCTGTGTTCTTCCTCAAGAAACCTGTATGTTAATCAGCACCTGTACATTTACACACATTCACAGACAAACATGCTGTAGGAAAACATGCTTTGTATCTGATTAGTTTTTTCCACTACATACCTGGCATCACCCACATTAGACAGTCAGACAATATGAAGAATGATGACGATTTAATAATCACGCACGCAAACACACCTTAGTATCTCAGTGAAGAGTTTTGTTATTTTCCTCAGAATACTGATCTGACCTGCTCTGCAGAAACTGAAAGATCTAAATGTGTAGTCTTAAGCTTGCCTCATTCATTCTTCTTCTAATTTTACAGAGATTTTATCAAATTCAACATCACCTTTTCTGGTTGTGGATCTACATTTAAATGCTTAATTAAAATAAAGAAATTGTTACATTAAAAAGTAAAAGAAAACTTTCGTAATTTACCATCCAGCATTTAATTTGAAGCAAAAAATATGCTTGAAAGTATATATTTTTAAAACTCTATGGTAAATTTAATTGACTGTTGTTTTTTTATCAATACTGTTACTTAGCAAGGATGCATTAAAGCAGGGGTCTGGAACCTTTTTCAGCAAAGAGCCTTTTCTGATTTTTTTGGCAAATGTATTTTTAAAGACCCATTGGATATATATTTACATATTTATACAACAGTTCTGTCTGGTTCTCGAATATGATTGGCTGATAGCCGTGCGATATTCCCATAATAACAGCACTCATACAGCCTCCTTTGTGTATTACTCTGCCCACATAGAGTGACAGCAGATCAATAAACACTCTATAGTTTGACAAATATTGCAGCTGTTGGACAACATAATGTACTTTTGATGCTTTTTTTAGTGGAGAATGTAGTTGTTTAGATCGCAACTATGCAGTTTATTTATAACTGATAGTGCCTATTTTAAATATTTATAATTTTGGAGCATGTCGGCATTTATCAGTTAACATTGTCCATCCACAGAGACCGCATAATGAGCTCTTAGAGTAGAGCTCTGTGGCCTCGTGCACCTCCCACTAGTGTCGATATACAGCCATATCGCACTGCTACTCGTGTGCTATTGTTTATGCATGCATGTATGTATGAGCATGTATATATTACTACTATATATGTGTATTACTACTATAAATAATACAGGTTCAAACAAAACCTTTATTTATGTCCATTCACAACTAAAAAATAAACTAATATGAATCATCACGTGATGA